>VYZV01044767.1:37129-69190 GCA_013401275.1 Pandion haliaetus | reverse complement strand
TTTTGACCTGCTGATTGAGAAAACTCATGCAGTCTGGTCCATAATTCTGGTAACTCATCAGCCTCTTTGAAAAGCAAACACAGCATGGGAAGTTTCTGAATTCTCAGTTCCCACTGGAGGTCTCCATCAACAGAGTTGTTAAAATAGATACCACTCTACTACGGTGTGTTGCAAGGGGCTGCAGGCAAGCAAACACAGGCGAACAATCCAATAAGCAAGAGGCTGAGAACAACTGAAACGTATGCAACAATTTCACCCTTTGGATTTGTTGCCAATAGACAAAATTGTCATCGGGTCACTCAATAGCCTACATGAAAATACACTGGCCTGTTGCTGGGCAGCAGCAGTCTCTGCAAGCATTTTCTCTCTCCATGTCCCAGAGATTTGGCTGCCTGTGTTCCAGGCCACATCGAGGATAGTGCAGCTGCATAGCCTTGGATTAGACCCGTGTGAGAAAGAGCAGCGAGAAGCCTGCTCGGGCCGCCCACCTTCTGCAGGAGCTGTACGTCATGTCCCTGACACTCGCCCGAGCTATGCCACAGGTACGCCTGTGCCCGGCCACGCACCTTGCTGATCCCCACCCACCGACTCACCCTCCTGAAGTGACCATGTCCCATCCTCTTCCCTGTGGATTTGCCCTGGGACGTGGCTATTGCCAGTCACTGCCACTGTCCCTGCCCCACTCGCCTTGTGCCGGTGCTCCCTGCCTGTCCCACTGTCCCCCCGCAGCTCCCAGCCCAGCTGCCCTGGAGGGACAGTCCCCTCCTGCTGCTCCTGTCGCAGAAAATTAATCTCACAACTAGAATATTTGCCAGCAGTTTCATCACAAATGCAGTATTTTGTTTTGCCATGAGCCAAGGACCACCCTCTTATCTAAACCATTTTCTAAAACGTGTCTAATATATGAAAATTAATAAACTTTTTATATCCGTCCTCTTGTACGGAAAGTTTTCTTCTGTCTGTTAATAACATCAACTAGCTTATTAACTGTCATTCATAGCGAGCTGGATGTTTTCCTTTCAAATACCTATTGGCAGACAGATTGGTTATCTAGATATGACAGTATCATTAATAGTATCTGTTTTTCATAGAAAATGTTATGGAGTTTTTAAATAAATAAAAGAAATACTTCGAAATATCTCTCTGGAAGTGCTGCCCCTTTACTTTATCAGAACTTCAGTTTAGTTGCATCTTATCCCAGGCCTCAAGAGTCATGGCTCTTGGCCTGTTTGTACTTTTTCTTCTGTACTGCACTATGATCTTAGACTCCTCTCACAGATCATTTACACCCTGTAGATTTCCTTGCTGATGCTGTTTGCTGATTGATTTTTTTTTTTTGAAAGAAAAAACCCCTCCTACCTACTGACTGTATTTCCCTGTATAATATTTCAATCATTTCCCACCAGCTACAACACATGCACCAGTGGTGTCAAACATCTAAGCAGCTATGTGCATACTGTTTGACTCAGAGCAGTATAAAATCTCTAAGCTTCAAGTTATGACAGCCTTTCAAATATTAACTGCTCATAAATAGGGGCAGTGTTGTTCTTCCGCAGATGCTGCTACTACTTCATTTGGTTGTTATCTTTAAAGAACAATATCAATGTTAGCTGTTTCACTGCAGATGATTTTAGCATGCTGACTATGGAAAAGGCTAGGAATGAAGCCCACAGGATTTAGAGAAAAAGATATGTTTAAGAAAATATGATATAAATGAAGCATGGCAGAAGACACAAACTATAGGAGATTTCTCTCCCAGGTCCTATTGATCTATTACTAGTATCACTTCCTTTGAAATGAACAGAAAGCAGAAGCCAGAGAGCCGTTTCTCATAACAAAATAGTAATGTCAAGTAGCATCCTAATGGGCTGAGAAATGCTTTACAAGAGACTGTACTTCAGCCTTCTTACAGGTGCACCACTGCTATGTCTATATAGTATTTTACATTAGGATAGAAAGTACTTGAGTTTTTTCTCTAAAAGGTAGCCAAATAAACATGAAGTAATCACTTATGCACCAGAAGCATCAAGGTAACATGGACTATTACCAGTTTTCTCTGATCTTCTCAGACAGATCTCAACACTGTGTATATTAAAATCAAGCTTTTTATCTGCTATATAAGGAGAAAGAGATGACTTGACTTTCACAGCTTTTTAAATGACGACTATGATTACAGTGAATTTACGCTCGGTGTTGGTTTGCAAGAAAGATCTTTTTAGCAAGCACAGAATGCTTTCTTTTAAACTGCTGGCCTATCAGAGAGATTTAAGCAGCACTTTTGGGAACTTGTATGAAACTATCAACTACCAGTCTGAGTAATTCTGGATGATTGTAATGGGGCGGGGGTGTATCGGGTCTTTTTTTCCTGTCTTTGTGACTTGTCTGTTGTGTATTATGTACTTGACAAACACGATCAGTTGGGCCTATGTTGTTGGAAGAGGAAAGCGTTCCTCCTCTGGAGCGATGAAAGAAAAGGCTAAGGAGAGTGACGCTTCTGAAGCTCCCAGGGCTTGGCTGGTCCCAGGGCAGCACGTGGAGCTGGTGCCTGCAGCGCCTGCGCAGAGGTTGAGCCTGCAGTCAGGGGCAGAGAGGCAGCTCTCACAGGGGACAGGCACAACTCCCCAAGTACCTGAGAAGACTTTGCCTTTGCTGCCACTGGGAAAGGCACAGAGCGAAAATAGGGACCTGCCTGCAAAGACGCAGTGGGCGAGGAAGGGCTGTATATGAACCTTTTGGTTTTCCAAAGTCACAGATTTGAAAAACTACCTATTCAAGCTTGTGTTCTATTAATATTTGACTTTTCTTTCCGCTAATCAAAGGCCTTCTGTCTTCTTGTGGAGCTTACTCTAAAAAGACAGTACCGGCATGTTCACTTCACAGCGCTGCCTGATTCAGGATCCTGCCCCGATGGCAAATCCAGAATACAACAAACCGAGTTCAGAGTTTCCGACCTAAGATTGCCAGCATTGCAATAGGCACCCTTTCTATGGTTTCTGCAGTTGGAATACATCTTCTGTATTTAAAGGAAAATAGATGCACACACATTTTTTTTCTGGAAAAATTTAAACAGATCCACATCCAGAAGACTGAAAAGACCTCCTAGTTCTTCATCAGACACAATGTCTGGGACAAGGGAAGAACAGGTCTCATTCAGTGTTCATGAGGACGATGTATGCAACAGTTCAGGACATTTCCATTGCATGTAATGTAATCTTAAGAAGACCTAAATCCGGAATTTGTGGACTAAGTGGAAGATATGGCCTTTGATCTCATGACTTTCTAGGAGTATAATTTTTAAAAGCAGTCCTGTGGATATTTTTTGGTACTTCAGTGCATAGAGCTAGAGCTTTACAGGTGTGCTTTCAAAAACTGGATATTAGCACAGACTGACGTCTCCAAAGTCAAACTTTCATCCTTTGCTGGATCCTGAGTAGCTCTGCCTGTTTTACTTTAGATAACATGCTATCAACTGTACCTTTAGTTTTTTAATCCCACTCAGGGGTTGAACTAGTGGTCACCTTTTTGGCCCAACAGTACTATGGTTTGGTGCCACAGATTTAAAAGTAATCTGATGATTGTCTCTCCTTTGCATTGGTTTGCTTTGTAGAGTAGTCTGGGTACGCACTAGCCAGCTTTCTGTTTGGAGGAAAGTAAACCAGAAGATCAGCACCAGTGCTACACCAAATGCATTTCAACCCCTAGTAGAGACACAGAGATCTGAATCAAGTGGTTGATAACCTTACCACCACGTCCTTCAATGGGAGAGAACACGCACACACACATGGACCAAATGGTGGAGATATACCCTTGTATTTGCTGTCAACTGCCCTTAACTCTCCGTGACTCGTATCCTTTCCTTCCTTGATACTTTTTCTGGTTTAATTGGTTTAATTGCCTCACTTTCTGTTGTCTTGCTCAGAAGTCTGTTTGCTGAATTTCTTTTTGCTTCTATAATGATTTTATTATCTTCCACCACTTACTAATGCTATTTTTTGTGATGTTCAAAAAACCCATCAATCTCTCAGCTTCACAAGAGATCCCATAGAGTGCTAACTAGAGCCCCAAGGAAATGATGCTGTTCAACAACCTGTGCTGTAAGAAAGTTGAAAGCTTCCTGACAGTAGGATAACCTGGTGTCAGTATCAGGAGGCTGCTGACCTGTGACTGCTGTGAGGAGTCCACAGGTGTCTACCTAGGCTTCTGTGCAATGACCGGTGGGCTAGCTGCAGAAGCAGCCAGAAACAGATGAAGAAGGAGGCAGGGCCAATCCTGAGGAAGAAATGCTGCTCCCATGGATAGGCACTCTTATGTATCTCATTTTTGCAGACCGTTTCTAGGTGTTCGAGTTGCAACCGACCATGGTGACTGCTGGAACCTCTTCTGCCCTTCCTACAACTCCAAGTGCTGCTCCTGCCCGATTTGTTCTGATTTGTTAGGCCACAGTGGCCAGTTTCTGTCATTGCTAGTCCACGGTGGGCTGCGCCAGTGCTCAGAAAAATGTTTGTGTCATTAGTCACTACGATGTTTTGCTTTTGTTTAATGCTGGATGTCTTCCTAGCAAGTGTGTTCTCTGGGGCTGGGCAGCAGTGATTATGAGCCATGGGCTGTTCATGACACCTCCAGAGGCCACCTTGGTGCCTCTCTGGAGACCTCTGAACCTCTGCATGTGAGACAGTGTCGTGGTTTAACTCCAGCCAGCAACTAAGCACCACGCAGCTGCTCACTCACTTCCCCCCCACACCCAGTGGGATGGGGGAGAGAATCGGGAAAAGAACTAAAACTTGTGGGTTGAGATAAGAACGGTTTAATAGAACAGAAAAGAAGAAATTAATAATGATAATAATAACACTAATGAAATGAGAACAGTAATAATAAAAGGATTGGAATATACAAGTGATGCACAACGCAATTGCTCACCACCCGCTGACCGACGCACCCGCAAATCCCTGAGTGGCGATGCCCCCCCAGTTCCTAAAACGTCACATGGTATGGAATACTCCGTTGGCCACTTTGGGTCAGCTGTCCTGACTGTTCCCTCCCAGCTTCTTGTGGCCCTGCAGCTTTCTTGCTGGCTGGGCATCAGAAGCTGAAAAGCCTTGACTTTAGACTAAATATTACTTAGCAACAGCTGAAACATCAGTGTGTTATCAACATTCTTCTCATACCTAGCTCAAAAACATAGCACTGTACCAGCTACTAGGAAGACAATTAACTCTATCCCAGCTGAAACCAGGACAGACAGCTATAGAGAAGTTGGCCATGGCAAGGTCCAGCTGGGAACCCACTGGGACACAATGCCTTGAATACAATGTACCAACAGCTCATTATAAGACTGAAAGGGGAGACCCATTCTCTGAATGAAGTGTTTCAACCAAAGGCATAGGCACAGGGGAGATGAATCACTGGGACAAAAGCTCTTATCTCACTGGAGGAGGGGGAAGAGGACATAGAGGAGGAGGGTTTCTTGGTGAGAGGGAACATAGAAAAGTACCCTCTGACCTAGCCAGCCCTGACTGTCTAGCTGTCTTCAAGTCTTACTCCTCCTTCTTCCCCAAGTCACGGCAGTAACTTACACAGGCCTTGTTAGCCTTTCATTCCTCCCACCTCACCAACCATCTTCTAGCAGCTCCAACGGGAAATTTTTATAGTGAAATGGCCTGCATATTTTCCAGATGGCACTGGAGACAAAAGTTAACAGCCACACACCCATAGGCAGAATAAACATATCAACCCAGTGCCACTGAGGAATGAATGGGTGAAGTGAGAAATCCTCAGAGGCCATAAAGACATCTCCACTCCCTTTGAGTGGAGGTGGGAGTGGGGATAGAAATTCAATGACACAAGGAAACAGACATCCATTTCTCTGTAATCTTCCCATTACATCTGAAACACTGCAAAAGACATTCAGTGTTTATCACATTTTGCTTGTCTTACTCCAGTCACTCCTGGTTGGTCTTCCCTTCATCTGGGAAGGTGCAGCAGCCTGAAGACAAGTACCATCCTTGATGCTCTGAGAAGAGTCAAAGAGAACAGAGGGCCGTGCTTATGGGTGTTGAAGAAGCTGGTCTTGCTATTTCAGTCAGTTAAAAATTTAAGAAGACTTAACTGTGTCCTCACAGGAGCCGTGCAGAACATCGCCCAGACCTATAGTTTGGGAAACATTGGAAATATTTGTGTCCAGTCTGTCATGCAGCCTGCTATCTTGCAGGCAGATGGTGAAAGCCATAGTCTCCTTCTACACAGCATGTGATAGAGTTACAGCTAAACTGGGTACTTTCTCCGTTTCTGGATATGTATGGTGTCATGACCTGGTGATGCAGAGGGTGCATAGCATTTCCCATGAGGCAGGCAGTATCCAGATGCTGCTAATAATATTGCTGCCCGTAGAGAAGATGCTAGTGTTCCGTCTGAGTCCTGCACTGGAATTATGGACCATATGGATATCAGAAATCCTTTTGATGACCTGAAAATACGTTCATAAATATGCCTCAGTGAGTAAAGATGTGGGACAACTGAGTGGCAGTCTTTGTAGTTTATAGCTGCCTGAGGACAGGTTGTAGGTGGGAACGTGAATCCCATCAGTGGTCCTTATGGAGCTCACGAATACATGAAGGGTGAAGGCCTGGGGCAGACCAGCCACAACAGCAAAGACTCCCAGAAAGAAATTGTCCATGTCTTCCTTCTTGGACAAAAGGATATGCAGAAAGTCTAAGTCAGCTCATTCAGGTTCTCATCCTAGTCTAGTTGCCATAAAAAGAGAATAGCGCTTCCTCTCATATAGCATATTTCTCTGCATGCTGACTATTCTCAGAGCAGTCAGTAGGCACTGCGGAGTTAACCACAAATAAGAAAGTATAAAAGAAGCAGGAAGAGAAATAAAAGTGTATGGGCAATGGTGGCAGGACCAGTGACACGCTACTGTTACCTACATGATGCAGAAAAATGACAGTATGTCATGTCTAGAGTGGCTTGCTGATAGGCTCAGTTAAGAAGGAAAATGTTTGTAAGACTGCTTTTATCAGTCCGTTTTGAAGCACATGCATGGAGGGGACATTTGGTCTATGGGGCCAGTCTAAAGCTAGTCTGAAGTAAACATCCTGAACTATAGCATGGATGTATCCGTTCCTATTGTGCTGCATTACTTAAATAATACAGACTATGTATTTGTGTATGAGAGTTGAAAAATTCATGTGATATGCTGGATTCTAACACTTTTTTCTGCCCTTATGGCTAAAGGTCTTATAAGCAGTGCAATGAGCAGCTGAGTGGCCTCCTTCCAAACCAGGAAAGTAATTCCCAGAGGCATTAGGAGGAGGAAAAACAGCAGGGAAGAAAGCACTTCCTTTGAATCCTGTTTTTCATCTTCACTTGCGGGAGAGCAGAACCAAGTAGTCACAGCCAGAAAGGGTCATAAATGTTATGATACCAATTTGCAGCATCTCCTAATTTGGACACTGTCTTTAGGAATAGAAGCTGGAATATCTACCTTTTAGCTGTGCTAAATGGGAAAGAATTAAACACCAGATTCAAACCAGCTTGCTAAGCTCTGGGATGTCTAAGCTGATAGCAATATAGCAGTAGCAAACATATGATGTGGTCTTTTTCTGTTACATACACAGCATAGTTAATGTGCATATGCACAGTAGTTCTGTTTTCCTAAATGCCACACTTACTGTGCTTGCACAAAAGAGTGTTACATATGAGTAATAGATCCAGCACTTTTTGGAAGCACAGCTTTACTGCTCACATAACACTGCTCACAGAGAGCGCGTGCTCATAGCCTGCTCATATCCTACTTCTTGTCTGGTTCTGCAAAGCACCCAGGAAAGAGGCTGGCTGCCTGCACCCTGCTGCTACGAGATTCCCGAACTTGCTTTGTGCTGAGACCTCCCCGCGCAGGAAGGAACAAGCTGCGTACTTTAGGAGTAGCTGTGAAGCCAGGAGAAAGCTGCTTTCAGCTAACATCTTTTTTCCATCTGTCAGATGAGAGAACGTGTTCCTATTACGCGCTGGGAGAAGAAGCCATGCACTGAGCATCCCACACAAAACCAATCCTTTTTCTTATCTAAGTTCTGAGATAAGCTAGGATAATTCTTATTTTCAAAAACATTTTAGCTTTGAGGAACCCATTGAGAAGTCACTTGCATGTAGGTTTTGGATGTCGAAATGACTTGACAGTGCTCCTTAGGTTTCCTGCATCACTCAAGTGTGGCTAAAATTCTACGTCATGACTGCTACTACTTTCTTAGTCAAGTAAGAATATCCTGCACACAATTCTTTTCTCAGTATTATTTTTTTTCTCAAGTCCTTCTACTTGCAGCTTCAGTATCTTTTTAGATGTCTCTACCTCTCAACATGTCTGAACTGCCTTTTAATAAAACACATAAAATACTTCTGCAAACATTTATTGATTTCATTCTTTTCACACAAAGAAATATTAAATGCAATATCAAACTCTGCTACGCAAGTTGCTCTAAGACTGATGTCATGTATAAAATATTTCCATTTCAAGAATTAACTTTACAAATGATATTTCTACTGGAGTGTCTTAACCTTATCTAATAATAATAAGCCATAAAGTGCTCTAGTAATATTAATGTGAAACTTGAATAACTTAAATTACATTAGTGCAAGATAAGAATTTGGGCTACTAGCTCTAATCCAACAAAAATAAAGGGTATTTTGAAAAGCAGAAATCTAACCGAAAGATTTCAACTCTGCCAGTTTACACTCTTCAGAAATGTCCTCCTCAAATACAGAATCATTAGGGAAAAATATTTTTGAGAAATCTGGGTAAACATATATTTTTATACTGATTAAACACTGCATAAGAAACTACAATGATTAATCCATCTATATTTGGACAGATATGTGGCTTTTTTTTCTCATTTAAAACTACTTCAAGGTCTAGAAAGTGGTTCCTAAACAGGCTACTGGTGTTTGAAATCTAGAAATTCATCACTCTTTAGGAAGCCAGCAATTATGAGTAAAAACAGTCTGTCTTTTCAGCCACTAAATGCCTGTTGTATTTTCAGGCTGCAGAGATGAATGTTGATTAGAATAACAAAAAGAGCTTTAAGAAAAGAGTATTTTAAAACCTTGACAATAGATTTGTTGCTTCATTTTTGCCCTCTAAGTTTATTCAACACTGCCCAAGTATATGGCTCTAAGGAAGTGTTGTTCCATAGATGTTTTTTAAAGCACTTAACTTCCACCTCAAAATCTGAGTTAAAAAGTCACAAGACAGGAAACATTAATAGTAAAACTAAAAATAACATCATCAGCAATGTTATTAAGCACTAAAACAGAAGGAGTCATCAAATTTTAAATTAAATGAGGAACAGAAAAGATGTACATGTTCAAAACAAACAAACTAAAAGAATTTTTATCTAATGAGATTCAAATTAGTGAGACTCCACTTATGGTTTGAGATCTTAAAATATTTAGACAGTATGCCCTATTTTGATATGATGACAGAGCTGAACTTATCAACAAACAAATAGATGTACAGAAATGTTTCATGGTTCCTTGCAGGATGCGAAAGTTTTTTAGATCTTCAGCAAGATGTTGTGAATACAGCAAGGGTGGGGTTACATTAGCTAAAACTTACCATGATCCCAATTTTTGGGCCCCATAACTATTCCGACAGCTGTGCCTTCAAAAGAACTTGGTTTTGAATAGGAAATTATGTATTTCTACTATGTAAGCTCTCGCGTTGCTGAGTCATTTAAGTGAAGAAATGTGATGCACAGCTTCAGTTTTTGACTGCCTTTGTTTTGGTGTAACAGTCTTGCATCAAAGACAGGCTAAAAACACGGTCCCTGAGGACTGGTTTTTCAAGCTTAACGGGGAAGCTGCTAAAGACTACCTCACTGTTGCTCAGCGCATGCCTAAAGCCGTTCTGTGTTACTTAATTATCTTTGGTTCAGAAGATGTTGATTCTTCCAAGTAACTGCATAACCATCTTGTTCTCAACTAGTTTCAAGAGTATCTCTAGAGCTTGAGTCTGTCCTCCTTCAGAAGATGTTGATTCTTCCAAGTAACTGCATAACCATCTTGTTCTCAACTAGTTTCAAGAGTATCTCTAGAGCTTGAGTCTGTCCTCCTTCAGAAGATGTTGATTCTTCCAAGTAACTGCATAACCATCTTGTTCTCAACTAGTTTCAAGAGTATCTCTAGAGCTTGAGTCTGTCCTCCTTTCTCACATTAAACACATTTTAAAAAGACCTCAAGTTGGAGTTATTTTGACAGAATCTGTTCTCAGCATTAGTATACTCTCCAGAAGCAGACATTATTAACAATGTTTTCATAAACACCAGTTACTGCATGCAGATAGCACTACATTTATGATGTATTAACAACCCCTTCATTAATTTTGAAAAACTTAATTAAAAATACAAGAGAGCTGATCTCTCTGAGAAGCATGAAAACCAGAAAAAATATTTCATCAGCTAAGAACGGGGGTTAGAGATTACAAAATTTTGTTTGAATTATAGCATTGCTGAAAAATTCATAAATTCATAGTTAAACCTTAAATATCTATTGTAATTCATCACGTGCTACTTTTATATATCCTACTAGTTGTACATCTCACTTGTCTAATATGGTATGTGGAACATTATTGTCTTTAATAATCTTTGGTGTTTCAGTGCACAGACTCATATTGTAGTATATATGGATTGAGTAACACATCCAGATACAGAAATTGTTCATAACTTCTGATTTTTCCCGTACAGAAGAAACCCTTGTTCAGTTTTACAAGTGATCCATCCCATAAGTTTTGATGCATGAAAAAACATCTTCCAGCAATGTCAGCCTGGTGCTCTAGACTGAGTAGTCCTTTAATAACTCTTCTCATTCTCCAACATTATCAAACTGCAAGCAGACTAATCTTTATTTACCTCAATTATTCTACACATGCTGCTCCCAGAACACTCCGTGCACTTATACAGCTTTCCAAAACCAAATAGTAAGCTTTCATGCTAGGCCCACTATCTCTCTGGAATGCTAGTAGAAGCCTCCACTGATATATTCTGGTACGCAAAATACAAGAACAATCTCTTTCTATCACTGATTTTAAATTCTATTGTTTCAATCAGCTAGCACAAAAAATGATTGGAGAGATGACCGCAAGCTATTCAGTCCACAGCTGAGAAGCAAAATTCACGTATGCAGCAGCAAATCAAATATGAAGCCTGCAGGAAGTCTCTACATCTTACATGAAAGGCAGGTATTAGGAAAACAGTGTTTCACCCAGGGCTTTTAAGAATACTTATATAAGGGGCAAAGTATTTCCAGGCCAACTGCTATGTAAAGAGAAACATCTGGGGTTCATCAACAGCCTTATTTACAAATATGTAATGACAATCTATAAACAGATTGAAAAGCCAAAAATAATTAAAATACCTTCTAAACAGCCATCACTTCAAATTACAGATTTTACTCTCCTTTGCTTTGTTTGCCAATTACATCTATACAAAGTGAGTCCAATGCAGTGACATTACTTTATGCCACATTTGCATATGCCAAAAACATGTCTACAAAAGCAACAGAGTTATGTTTATCTCCATTCAAAGAAGTGTTTTAAGTACCGTGAAAGCTGTAGGTATTAGTTCCCCTGCTTGGATAATAACAGAAACTGTACCTTTGGGAGCAGCTGGATTGCTTGGAGTATTCTCTGTCTGTGTCCAGAGTTAAGGATTCCTATTTCCAAGAGATCCTGGTCCTCCATTACATTGCTTCCCTAAAAATGAAAAAAAAAGGAGGAATAAAAATGAAAAAATAGCAGATGCCTTCAGTAGCCTGAAACAAGACCTTCTGTTGCACTTAAAGAAGAACACTTTGCTTCACTTATAGTACCTGACAAGAATCATAAATTACTGATGATTGTATTCATTTTCATGATGACAAAATATGGTGGAAGGTGATTGAACTCATGGACAACTCCTATACTGCTGGCAGCATTGCCAGTGGAGAAATTGTAGCTCTCACTCAAGCTAAATACCAGATGTGAACCTTCTTTCATTTGACTGGAACCAAAGACGTGACTACAGAAATGTTCAGAAACTCTTTGTTTTTCAATTCCCCTCCTACCTCACCCGGCTATACATGATGTTCATTTTTCTCCAGAATGGAAAATACTTAACAGAGAATAAGATGAGCAGAGTGGATGAGGATAAAAGTATTTAGTTCCTTGTTAGTAAAATGGTGAAGAAAGGGAGTGGTACCAACAAACCCCCTATAGTCCTCATCTCCCTAAATATAACTGGACCAGTGCAATCCTAACTTTACCTGTCATTGCTTTTATCTCCCTGCGGGCAGGTCAAATAATTCCTAACACGCAAATAGCTGAAAAAGACCATCTGTTCAAACAACACACAAAATAATTGCCCACAAAAGTCCATAAAATAAGCCTCCACAATTCAAGCCTCTATTCTTAGGAGTTGCTAGCAGTAGGAGAGGACCTATAGCTACACAAACAGGATAATACATCTCCTAAGTTGAAGGAGTCTGACACAACCTAGGCAGTAAGTTCAGCATCTGAAGGTTAAGGTACTTGATTAGCTGGCAGTGACTATTTGGAATCACAGGAAGCACAACAGTAGCTCAAAAAGGGAATTGCAGTCAGGGATCAAATCAAGATGGTTCAAAGTAAGATGGCAAGCTTGTATTCCTTTTTTAGATTACCTCGTTTCAGACAAAAACTCAGCTTTTAAAAATGTATTTTATTTTTAAAAAGCTTCTAACTGTTACGGTTGCAAACAAAACCTGCAAAAAACAGATGACCTCTCTTGAACTCTTACCCCTGTTGGAGTCTCATGACACTAATTTGCTAGAAGCAAGAATCCTTATTATTCATACTCATTTAACATCGTCGTGAAGTAGGCTTTATGTGAGCAAATCCATGAAAATTTCATCTCCCCCTTTCCATGTGGCTTGCTGCTTCTGACTCAGTAGAGCTCTTAAGCAGCAGCAAAATGAAAAGCTAATAGGCACATAACAGAACATGTGTAAATACTTTGCTGAATCAGGGCTTAATAATGGAAACGAATTCTTTCTGAGTATCAAATCTCCTGTCCCCCAGCAACATAGCTTTCTTTCAAAAAGCACACTGGAATATGCAATACTTCACCCTGCTCAGCTGCTAAATCTTCACTCTTTTCAGATGGACTGATTAGTTTACAGATGTACTCTTCAGGACTCTCAAGTGCTACTCTGCAGAGTATCCTGCAAAATCTAGGGGTTGTCTTTCTAAGGCAATCATGGAAACTTTGCAAAGCTATTACATTTAAAATTATATTTCGTAGTAAGTGGTATGATTTAAGGCTACAAGTCTGCAAATCATATCCTGAAAGATTTTGTGTGCAGCATTCAGAACAGGGGCAGGCAGAGACCTGCTCCAAAGGGAGAAGCTGTGCAATCATGCCGGTTTAAGTGGATCACATGGTGGAAGAGTGCATTCAGCACAGGCTGTGCAAACAGTGATAGTGATGAGGTGGGTTAATACCCCCTTCATCTCCCTGGTAAACAAATACAACATATAATTTCCCCTTTCTTCCTTTCTTCTTTAAATAACCTAAAGGAGGCTGTAAACTTACAGGAAGAACTGGGGGAAAAAACCTTCCATTTTGAGCCGGATTCTCCAGCTGCTGGAAATAGCTAGAATAAATGGATTTAGGGAAACTGAGCCATCTGAGGATCCAGTCCAAAACAAAGGCTATACATTTTTGTTCATTTTAATAAATGCAGCTGTTTTGTTTACAGCTTTCATTTCACTGTTTTTCAGATTTCACCTTTCATTGCTGCATGATGTTGCACAATCATGGTGTACTCATCACTGAGCTACTACACACTGTTTACTGGTGTCAGTCACCTTGGCATCCAGCTTCAAATATTGCAATGTCTAAATCCCAATTCAACTAACACATAGGCCCAGAAAAAATCCTGTCTATTTGCACACAGTTGCTGCAGAGCAGAAAAAGCATTATTTTATTAATGCGTTACTACTGTTTTTTCCTTATATATTAGTTCGTATATTTTGTTTCTTTGCAGTTGGTATTATACATTTTTTAAAGTATGTCACGGTTACAAAATCAAATGTTTAAAACTCAGGAAAGCCTGGAATTCATGTTGCCTCCTTGTCCCCAGTCTAAGGCGGCAACAACCTGGTCTTTCAATGTGCTCAGGTTTTGGAGCTTTTGCTGTGTGTTACCATCAGCGTCAACAGTAGCAGACACTCATCTCTCCTGTAAAACAGACTTCATTGTCTCCTGCCATGGAGCTAAACCAGCTCTTCATCTTTCCACAAGAGCAAACCAGGAAACTTTAGATAGCATAATCCACTATTGCTTAACATAGAGGAGTAAAACTGATAGTAGTAGAAAGCTGCTGTCTGCTTTGCAGGCATACCTGTGAAGAGAAAGAAACAGTCCCCCATATTCCTGTCTCCATGGTGTCTGCTCCCATTCTCCCTTTAATCCCAGTCCCTGATTCTTATTTTATCTGGTTACTCTTCTTGCACTCCTCCAGTCGCCTTCCACAGGCTCCTATGTTGAGAGTGAGGAAAACCTAACTTCCTTTTGCAGCAGATCAGAGGCAAGAGGAGAAATTCTCCCCCTGCTCTTAGCTGCCATGCACACACTTGTAAGTTGGGCCAAATTTAACCTCAATTAACTTTACAGAGATGACATGGTAAATGTAATTAAAATGAATATGAATGCAAGAGTGCATTTTCACATTATTTCAGCCTTAAAAATAGCTGAACTATATTAGCTGAAATATTCACCAAAAAGAAATTATTCTAGTAGACACCTAGAGAATTTGAGTGCAAAGATTTAACTCTGATATGCTTATATACAAAACAAGTTCTTATAAAAGGAAATATGGGACAGCAATCTCTACTGGGGTTACTATGCTTTTCTTATGTAATAAAAACATAAGAGGCTTCGTGATAGTGTAGTTTCTTAAGTCTATAGGAAAACTTAGTTGGAAGGAAAACTTACTCCTTGGAATCAAAGCAAAAAGAATAAATCAAAATTGCTTATACTAGCACAGATTCAGATCTCATTCACTTCAGCTTACACTGCTGAAATTCCCATCTTCTTAATACATAAGAGATAGTCTTACTGATGAATTAGAAAGGTCCTGCTTCTGAAGTTCCAGTCAGGAAAAAGTGTAGCTGACACCACCTCCCACCCCCCGGGATTTGTGGTTCTGCACAACTCTCAGGCATATAATCTTTTTCCCTGTAAGCACATACAGGAAGCCAATCTCCTGAGTAAGAAGGCAGTAGTTTCACAGAACAGTTGGGCTCAAGGAGGAAGGAAAAACGACTCTGCATGTGGGAGACTGGAGGCATATGAAAAACAACACAATTTAAAAAAATGAGAAATTTTGCCAAAATCTGAGATAATTCCTATAAATAAGTTCAGAACAAAATACATAATGGTACACTGAGAAAAAGATTATACTGGCCTTTATTTGGGTTGTTCCACACAAAATCACCTCTGGCACTCTCTACCTGAAGTTAATACAGTCTTTCCCCAAAATGCTGGATTAGACCTTTATACCAGGTTTGAAGTACATATAAATACAGATATATGTACACGGAATCTTTAGAAAACAATTTAATCTGGAATATGTCATATTTATAGCAAAAGAATTACTCTCTCTATTACCAATAGCCTAATTTTAATACATTAAACAGTTCAAAGAACCTCTAAAATCCAATCAAAGCGTAAACTTGTAGACAACTTCATTTACTATCAAAACAGAACAACTTTCAAGATTCTTAAAAAAAAAACCCAAAACAATACTCATTCTACTTCCTGAAGGAACAAAAGCATTTTGAAGATTTGTCCCTGAATATAATAAAATATGGTGATTAGAAGAACATATTAGGATGGCAGGCATGACTGTAAGTTTCTCGTTGCCCCCTTTTTGTGCCTATGTTTTTAATCTTCCTTCATATATTTTCTGTGCTGGAGACTTATGGTGAAAAATTCCAATGTTTGGTTCTGTCACCTAAGTAAAATGGTAGAGAATCTTTAAAACAGCTGGCAAATATATCACTACGGTTATCTGAAAACTCAACCACTGAAGTTGGAAGAGACAGGTTGTGGGGAAAAAAACACCTGCGTATGCTTTCTGGTCTTACTATTTTTCCTCACCTCAGCTGACACACTGAAAACCTGATAAAGGTTGGAGAGAGGTTTCATAGAGTTTCATTGCAAAGTTCTGGGAAAAAACCTCAGTGGAGAGGTAAATGTATATGCACACTTTATGTAAATGGAGTCAAAACTGACTGAAAAAAAGAGAAAGAACAAATTAATTTTGCATTTAAGGCTTTTTTCTCCTTTATAAAAGAAAAGATTGTTATGTTAGAAATAGAAGACTGGGGAGAGTGCTGGCTATATGCTGGCAATGCCAACTAAACCAGCTTTTTCTATGCTCATCTATGTCAGCTAGAGGAGGAAAAGTAGTAAATCTGGTGCCTAAGGCTGTGTAAGAGCTGCTACTCACCAGGTGGAGTTGAATTCATTTGCTGTGCAGCCATTATTGAGACCAAGTTCAGCTGGAGATGCCAAGTGTTACTGAAGGTGGCAACAGCATCTGGTAATGTTTTTATGCTTCTGGTGTATTGGAAATGGGTTTGCCCAAGAACAGGCTTGCTGTGGGCAAGGGAAGTTTGACTTCTGAGGTGAGTACAGCATTGATGGGGCAGCACTGCAGAACTTGCATCACTCATTGTGTGGGGAGCACTTTACACTCTCCCTTGACCTCTCCCAGCCACCCATGTCAGAATATGTTGCACCATCAATATAATGAGATCAGCAGGGACTCTGAAGAGCTGGTACGGGTGGTACCTAACACATAGCGATGGGTAGGATCATGGTGTATGCATATCACAGATAAGGCCTGGTGGGTGTTCACAGTGCCTTGCCAATATCTCTACCAATGTGTATTGCACCGAATCTCACCCTGGCTGACTGAGACTTGACAATGCAGGAGCACAGCGGGGGCGGGGGGGGGGATCTGAATGGAGTTGAGGAAACAGGTCTCATACTTGGGTTTACAGAGCTGCTAGAAATATGACCTGGTGCAGAAAGGAAAAAAGAGAATATGGGAGGTGGTACACTTAGCTGGAGTTTCCAATAGCTCCATCATTCATGCCACTCAGATAAGAGAGGTGGGTGCAGGGCAGGAGCTGCTGGGAATGTTCTTCCATGATACATGCTTGAAGTCTGAAGTCAGAGATCAAAAACTGAGACCAACAGCACCAAAGAGCTCTATTCTTTCTTACCCCTTCCACTCCAAATGCATAACTGGGAAGGAAGGGAGCAGGCACCTGGTACCAATGGGAACAAGGACTGTTATGAAGCACATCCTCAACAACTCACTTAAACCATCCCCATCCTCAGTCTGAATTGCTTTGCTTCTCACCCATCTAATTCTGATATCCTTCCAAACTGCATCGCCTCGAAATAGCCGACATCTAAACTGTCCTCTGTCTGGGAACAAATCAGAGACGTGGTTCAGGACACATTGAATAACCAGGACTTTTCTTTTTCATTGTCTAAATCATATGCCAGAAGGTTTATAAATTTCCACCACGACACAGCTTTTCCACAAATTAAAAGAGTTTATTTCTTAGAGACTTGCAAGAAATGACTAGAGAAATGTAGCTTTCAATAATGAACACTGGCTCTTATTAGCGCAAAAATTTCAGGCAATGTGTCATATATTTCTTTTCCAAACAAGAACTGGGAAACGACCAGAATTTAGCAAGCTTCAGTATGAGTGAAAAGGTTGCCTCTCACCAGTATTGCCACTGTTAACAAGAAAACAAGATCTGTAAGTCTGATTATTGAGTGAAATGCCTAACTTGTACTTTCAGGTCAGAACGATTTATCAGATTCCTGGAGATACTGCAGAAATTGTTATTTCACCTACAAACCTGGCAAGACTATGTTAGAAAAATCCCCTGCAGAAGCATGAAATTTTGCCTTGGGGGAAAGAGATTGATTATAAAATATGTTAGGAAGAAAGGACCGAGCACGTTGCAAATTAATCATCTGATAACGTTCTTCCAAAATTATTTTGCTTTTAAACTACTGATACTGATACTCTTTCTCAATCCTCACCTTGCTCTATTGTCAGTCTTTACATTTATGACTTTCTTAGTGATTAAAACCCCCACAGAACCAAAGAGAAAACTGGAAGAAAGTTTTCCATGTTACTGTCATTTCATCAGAAAGTAATAATAACCTACTATTGAAATGTTAACTAAAAAAGCCCATTTCACTCATAGATGTGGGGTGGTAGCAGTTCAGAGCCCTAATTTGCAAACTATGCATAAAGACAGAAGGTGAGGTAAGGAGGGTCAGGTTAAAAAGGAGTCCCAACAGACCCGAGCCCCACTCTAAGTTTTAAAGATCTCTCTCTGGTTCGCATTCAGTTCTTCCAGAAGTGAACCTGAAGTAACCACTGCCATCAAAAGCTTTTCAACTATTGATATTCAAATAAGCACATAGTCGCAGACCTTTCACACAACAGTAATAGTTAATTAAAGTATAGTGATAATTAAACTATAGTGATAGCTGGGACAAGGATCCTTGTAGGAAGAATTTCTGCTATTTTAATCCCCTCTTCCTTGTAGCACTGATTCATTACAACCAACACAATTGTCACATGCAAATTAGCTGCACAGATAAGGTGGCAATTGAAAAAATTACCTCTGATGTCGCACTTGGCCCACTTAATTACTAACGCTGTTGACCCAACTCTGCCTATTTAGTCATAACAATTCAATAAAATAATTATTAATACTTACCTAAATTACATCTTAATGTCTTGAATGTATATTGTAAAGATAATTTCACTTCATTTGAGTAATGAAAATTCCAGAGAGTCTATATTGTACCATTATTCAGATTACTTGAGATAAATGCTAGTTAGCTTAGATGGTAAATTTCTCAAAGGACCCACTTTAAAATCAATATTACTGTGAGCTAATTAACAGACTTCTAAATTCTCAGAAAAATATTCATTTCTCCAATAAGTGTGTAAGTTTGGGGAGTGCAGAAGGGGGGACAAACAGGATATTTTCAAACATAACAAAAATGCTGAATACCTGCTCTGCATGTTACACGGAGTTCTGTTTAACCTTGGAGCTAACACTGGTGTTTTCGTAATAAATGGAAAAACTCTGTTCACCTCCCAGAATATCTCACAGAACTCTTTCCTTCCTCACATTTTTATCAACCCTGGTTATGTTGTTCAAAATGTGAGCCACCCAAATCAGCCTGGAAAGTACAAAATGCAGAGTCAAAGACTTTGACTGTAAAATTCTGGGCAGGATCCATGTCTTAAAAATAAGTCATTCACAGAAAGGGTCTGTGAAATTGCAGCAAGGAAAACACAGGATCAAGAAAATACTTAAACCTTGACACACTTATGCCCTAAAGTTACAACTGAGGTCTTGGAAGCGCTTGCTCCTCTCCTGCCTGCAGCTGAACCCCACTCACACCGGCAGCTTTACCTTTGGGCTGGCCAGTGTTTGAGCTCCCCGTTCTGAGCAGACAGAGCAACTTGGAAACCATGTCAGACCTTCGAGTGAGTCTAAAAAGTAAGGCCTCCTCTTAGATGCCATCAGAGCTTGATCTGGTAGGAAGTCTCAGAGCATGCCCAAGGCAGAAACACAGGAACACGGTGTGAATTGGCAGCTGCTCTTTCTTAAAAATGTGACAGAAGGAGGAAGAATGGCTTTATCTTTCTTAGCGCACAGCCCAGCCATTAGAGGATTCATGCAGAAGGCTGGAGATCAGATTCACGTGGCTTTCTGAAACTTGAATTTCCTAAAAAGAGAGCAAGCTATGCAACAACTGACTCTGGGACTGAGGAGGAATCGTTCACTGGTCCTGCTGAAACTAAATTGCTGTGAAGTTTAGTCAGTAAGCCACAAAGGAATATTATCCTTTAAACCAGTGACAGCTGGCTGTGGTAAATCAATCTTCTTGTGCTGTTGCTAGAAATGTTTCTGGTTTACATCCAGTGACTGCCAAATATAAAAAGCAGAGAAAAAGCTAAAAATTCAGGACTTTCTATTTCTTTCAACCAAGTATCCTAACTTCTGAGCTACAGACTCATGCTTTTGGTGCATACTGTAATTTGAAAGAAAACAGTGATCCAGCTGTCCTCATCCAAAGGGACGACTTGGGTGTCAAGATCCAGGGAGCAGCACAGGAAATCCAGCCTCCAAATGGTGTCTAATGCAGGGCTCCAAAGGCAGGCAAAACCTTCAGATATAACTCCTGCTTCGGAGTATCTTACTTGCTTCCTCTGCTTACATTGCAACCCCCTTTCTTAATTGCCTTTTTCTTCCTATTAAGTTGTGCAGGGTCTTGTGGGCCTAATTCAATTGTAGGGATCCTGCTCCTAGAGGCAGGAACTGTAGAGTCAAGTGTGGCGATGCTCATGATTGCTGTGGCTAACTGCATTTTTAATTTAAACAGCCTCACCTGGCTGTTTGGAGTCCACTCTGTGTGCTGCAAAATGAAGGCACTGCCTAATTTTCAGGCGCCCAAACCATTTTCAGGACCTACCTGCTAGTAACCGGAGGCTTTCAGGTCAACCAAATTTGCCATTTTGTTTAAACACAGAGTAATAACTAAATATAATACAATATGAAGCAGGTCCCAAAAATGAGAAATACTGGAAAATGAATGGTGTTGTCTATGCGTCACTGATTTGCTATATTTAAATGCGCTTCATGTTCCACCATGCTGCTTTTGATCTGCAGCGGTGAAGCAAGGGTAAAAGGTAAGAGAGCTTGTAAACTAATAAGGAACTGGAATATACTAACTTTCTCTAGGTGAAAATTAAAAGGGTGTGGGGAAAATACACAGTCAGGCTTGCCTGCTCAATACAGTCATTATGTTGAGACCCATTTTAACATATTCCTACAGATTTTGTTTGCTAAGGCATGCACAACGAATAGCAGGAATGAATAAGGTATTGTCGTCTCCCACTGCACACAGCTGAGATTTCTGTTACATGTGATATTTCTTATACAAACCGTTGTGATTTATTTCCAAGGTATGTACAGAGATATTACTAGCCAGGCCCCTGAAGCCCAAGAGGTAAGCAGAGATGGGCTCCATTTTCCTCAAACCCTTTCTAAAAATAAGAGAACATTTGATTAAGGGTTGACAATTTTCTTTTCTTCCTTTGCCTGTTCTTGTAATTCATTTCGCATGGGAAGTGGGCTGTATTTTTCTTATCCCTTCCAATTCGGCAGCTGGGCGGCTGGCTTTGCGGGCCCACTCCCGTCACCATGGCAACCAGCAGATCGCTGCGATGTGATCCCAGGTGCTTTATGTCACTACACGGTGCTATTGTTCTCCGGTAACAACGTGGGAGATGCGTTTCCCTATTCTCATAGAGGAGGATTAATTATCGCGCCACTGGTCATCCCACATGTCGTGCGTGGACTGCAGCATCATACCAGGATGCATTTCGCTTCACATGTAGAGAAATCAAGAATGACTGGTTTTCACCACGAAGCCTGTGTTCAGCACCAAGCAGACCCTGCTCCTCAGAAACATGCTAGAGAATCTGAATCGAGGCTGTGGTTCTCAAGAATCATCAGTATGACCATATCAGGTGAGATCAAAGGTCTCTCTAACTCATTGGTTCAGTGTCTCTGCTAGTGGCCATAACTGCCCAGAAAAGCAAAATACATAAATAATTTGTCTAATATAATTTTTTTTTCACTCTCATCTTTCGGCTAATTTAAAGTTAAGCATATGGGCATTTAACTACACTAGAGACTGAGTACTGGATATATAGCAGGCAGAAGACCTGATTTTGCTAAATACAAATCCATCATAGATTTCAACAGATATGTAAGACTCAGCTGCTCTTTAGCATTTGGAGGAAGCCAATTTACCATCCCTTTTCTAGATTGCAGCAAATCATCCCTGCACTGCAAAGCTTATTTCTTTTTATGTGTTGCAGAGATAGCAGAAGCCCTGGATTACCCTTCTTACAAATTAACTTTGGTATGTTATATTCCACATGAATCAAAATAAGAGCAGTCCCTTCAAAACTGTGTTATGATGACAGGCCCAAACTTGGAGAGTGCATGGAGGAAAGGATACTTGAAATTATAGAATCAGAATCACAGAATGGTTTGGGTCAGAAGGGATCTTCAGAGATCTTCTACTCCAACCACCCTGCCATAGGCACGGACATCTTTCATGTTTCTCAAAACCCCATCCAACCTGACCTTGAATGTTTCCAGGGATGGGGCATCCACAGTTTCTCTGGGCAACCTGTTCCAGTGTCCCACCACCCTCATCATAAAAAAAGTTCTTCCTTATGTCCAATCTGAATCTACCCTTTTTTGGTTTAAAACCATTCCCCTTGTCCTGTCACAGGCTTCTTTCTTTCTTTCCCATAAGCCCCCTTTATATATTGAAAGGCCGCTATAAGGTCTCCCTGGAGCCTTCTCTTCCCCAGGCTGAACAACCCCAACTCCCTCAGCCTTTCTTCACGGGAGACGTGCTCCAGCCATTTCAGATCATTTTCATGTCCTTCCTCTGTGCCTGCTCTAACAGGTCCATGTCGTCCTAGTGCTAGGGACCCCAGAGCTGAACGCAGTACTGCAGGTGGGGTATCACCAAAACAGAGTAGAGGGGGAGAATCACCTCCCTCGACCTGCTGGTCATGCTGCTTTTGATGCAGCCCAGGATACGGTTGGCCTTCTGGGCTGCCAGCACACATTGCCAGCTCATACCCCATTTTTCATCCATCAGTATCACCAAGTCCTTCTCTGCAGGGCTGCTCTTAATCAATTCCTCCCCCAGTCTGTACTGATATTGGGGATTGCCCCGACCCATGTGTGGGACCTTGCACTTGGCCTTGTTCAACTTCAGGAGGTTCGCCCAGGCCCACCTCTCAAGCCTGTCAAGGTCCCTCTGGATGCCATCCCTTCTATGCATAAAGAGGATATTGGATATTTCACTCTCTGTCCTTTACTGATCCCTAAAAAACTTGAACAAGGTATAACTGGACAATGAGTCCAACGAATGAGGGAAAGACAAGCCCTTTATGCTAGCTTTATCTAAAAATTAAAGGTTCAGTTTTGGAAAACAACTGGGTAGCCACTGATATGTAAGACGTGCACTCTGGAGTGATTAATTGATCACTGCATTTCTTAGTATTTCTTTGTCAACCCATGACAACATATTTTTAATATTAAACAGTAGCATTTCATGTAGCATGGTCTAGCTATGTCACCAATAATACAGCAACTGTCACCCAGAACCTATAAAAAGACCCTGTGTAGCTATTGACTGGATCTCATATAAAATATTAATTTCCACAGGCATCAAAATAGTTTGCCCACAAATTTTAAGTATCTTGCTATCAAACAATAACATTTATAATTCTGAAATGTAAAAATAAACAAACAAATGCAAAATCATATTTCTGGCTGTGTGAGCCAGATAGTAAACTGCTTTCTGTTCCTCCCTTCATATCTGCTGCTTCTCCTTGTGCAACTTATTCCCACTCCATATATTGTATTCAGATATAGTTCTAATACTGCGATCTTTCTTTCTGTTCACATTCTCTGCTTTATTTACACATTTTTCACTCTTTTGCAAATATTCTTGTATTGTTTATCGCAGATACAACACAAAAGCAGTAATTAGACTACCATAGTTCTGTGTTTTCTACCCATCACCGAGTAGTTAGAAGTTACAACTACTCACACAACATGACATTTTTATACCAATCCATAAATTGCTTCCATATATAATGGCAGGCATAATCTTTGATTACCAGTGAATATAAGAAAAAAACCCCATGCATTTGAAGAAGTCTGTTCTCAGAAACTGAACTATGTAACTTGTCTCCAGCCAAAGCGAGTACTAGCTGTGAAACTTAAAGTCACATATTGGTCTCATACAGACCAATTGAGCATCTTGATATAGCCCTTTGAACTATCCCTCCTGCCTAGCAAATAGTATTGGGTTTCAAGAATATTCTATATAAAGGTAAACTTGTTCTGTTTTTTGCCTGAGGGGCTGATTATTCTTCCCATGGGCACACTGCATTTTCTTAAAAATCTGAATTAACACGTTCAAAATTAATGAGAAGACAGCTTGATATATCCTTAGGGTAGTCTTACCTGTACGCAGACTGATCCAGTCCCAAAACACTATGGAAGGGTTCTGCAGTGCTGCTACACAGCTGATTTTCCAGGTATGCATGTTGGGATATCTACTGTCAGAGTCCAGTAAGCTGACACTCTGGTACCTCATTTCCCTCAGTCATAAGGAAACCTTCATGCAAGTCAGTCCACCTCGTCTGGCACCCTTGTGCCTGAGGGTACTGTGATGAGCATTTCCACCAATCCCTTTCCTATACTGGGATGCTGCATTCAACAACTAACATTTAGGGAGTCTTTGGGGCCTCCCTCTATCCAAATTTAAGCAGTTCTTTCACTGAAGCTCTGCAGATTTCTTTGTGAGTAACCTTTTTCTAATTTAACATTTCTTTGCGATAAAAAAATGCTCCTAATGGTCCTGGTGAACACTTGTGAGTCTCACTGGTCCCTTCTGCTTCTAGTAACAGGTCCAAACCAGACCAGCACTACCAACAAATCGGATAATAAAACTGTATGCTCCTGATCTAGTGACACAAGATTGTGGGAGACTGTAATTTCACTTGATGTAATTTCTAGATTTCAGTACACCTTCTTAAAAGGAAAAGTTACTGCAATGAATAAAACGGACAAAATAAGAGCTGCTGATTCCCACTACCCATTAAAGGAATGCTGCACAGTCACAAACCTACAAAATACCAGAAAGAAGACTGTTCAACACTGGCTAACCACCCTTCACCCCAGGATACGTATTCTACATGGCATCATACACAGAGTATAATTATATTTCTGAATAATCCATGAATTCAGTGCTGGGGGATGGATGGTACTTACAAAATAAGATAGCTGATATTTCTTTTTTTAGCCTTTACCATTCTCTGTGTGGGTCCATGTCTTATATATAGTTTTCCATTGAAGACCTCACCAGTAAGAATGACTCACTTTCTTCAGACTTTTTTTAGGCATTCATTGAAATAATATTAGACAGCTCCAAAACCAGGAATTAATATATTTTATAAGACTCTTTCAAGGCAAGGTGGCATTTTTATACCCATTATACAGATAAAGAATTAAAGTAGGACTAATTAGGGCCAGAATTTTTTTTAAAAATAAAATATCTCTTAGTTCTCAGTGCCTAAAATCAGGGATTGTTTTCTTTCATCTCAGTGAGTACTTAGTATCTATCTACATATGTGTTCAAAGGACAACTGTAGTCAAATTCAGTTTTAGCTGTGAGCGCTCACACTTTGGCAAATCCAAATTCTGCTCCTTCCCTTGCACATGTGTATCAAAGGGCTTTCAGTGCAACAGTTTTATGAGAAAAGCTTGTCACAATTTGAAGCTAGCTGTCCAGGTAAATCAGAAGCCTGAGACACCCTGGAAAATGGAAAAATCTGAATAATACTACAAAGCATGCTGGAGAGCACGGCCAACATTCTGCAAGAAGTCAGCTTAAGCCCAGCCAAGCAAACCAGCCCTTAATTGGCACCAGCTCTGTTGGGCCAGAGCTGTCTCCCAGAGTGAGAAGAACATCTCTGTGAAAACCATCCAGTTAAATGTCCCTCTGCTTTTGTTTCAGGACTTCCTAAAATATTTTAAGTCAGTAAAAGAACTTAGATGTGAAGCAGATATCCTCCATCTCCCTCTCTGTTTTCTTTTACTCCTCCGCTTTCTTCCTCTTCCTCCCTCCCTCCTTCCTTTCTTCCTTTGATTTGGGGACAAAGAAGACACACAGTAATTTCTGCTGAGGAAAGAGGAAATGGAGAAAAGGAGGACACGGAAAGCACAAGAAAAGTCCAGCTTGCAGGGATGGTAAGGCAGGGAGAGAGCTCAGAAACACAAATGCATTTTGGTGAAGAGGGTCAGACACACAGATTCTCAGAAATAAAGAGAAAGGAAGAGCAGTACCCAGGTAGTTCCAGGAGAGAAGAGGAATGCTAAGAAACAGTTTCTGCCATGAGTTTGGCTTATAGAAGTAATAAAATGCATGCCTTGAAGACTAAAGTAATAATAAATTACATATAGCTAGCTCATACACAGAAAATGTTCTGGACTCATTTTGTTTGGGGCATAAAAATATTAATAAGTATTAAATACTCGTTTTGTTTTTTCTGCACTGTTTTTGGCTTGAGTCCAATCCTTGCCACTGAATTTATTCAGAACTTAACTGAAGGTACTCAGTGAGAATCCTCAGGCAATCTGGTTACCTCTGACTCCCTCCTGAGATACTGTGCTTTCCAACTACAGGTACTTAGAAACCTGTACTATCAAGGGACAGACACAAGCAGATAATTGGCTACAACATAGCTCTTAATATACAGATATTTCTAGCCTAGGACCCTGTCTTCATTTCATGTATGTGGGCCAGCCATATTTTGTAATTTGCTAGCCAGATAATTAAAGGAATGGAGAAGCGTCTTCGCCAAACTCGTAATCCAAATGAAAGGCTGACTGTAGAAAAGACCCTTAAACCTTGTCCTATGCATTCTCCACGGACCAGGCTTCTTCTGCATGTGCTAGCAAGTGTTTCCTTTATTCTCTTTTCCCCTGAGTCTTCATTTCTTGTTCAAGAAGGAAGGAATTCAGCATGCGCTTTAAACAAATACATGTATGAGGCAAGATGCTGTTATATACATAGCAGAGTTAAAAGACAGGGAGAAATCAAACCATACAAGCAGGGACAGCAGAATTTGCTGACAATATTGCCTGATATTACAGGGAACCAAAGATTTGTCTGTATCTGAGTTCTTTGGCATAATATTCCACTCATGCTGCATAAAGTTATTTTTCTGGGCAGAAAGTGAAGATCTACTATTTCTACAGGCAATAAAACAAGTACTTAAAATATCAGAACGTCAGGAAATGAAAAGTTCATGGACAGAATAGACACATTTCCAAATTCCAGGAGAGATGGAAAATGAAATAAAATAACTTGCATTGTCAATTTATAATTCCTTTCTGGCAACAAGAGGGATGCCTAGGGAGTTCAGAAAAGCTAACAGAACTATAATATTCATACTATATTTAAAAATGGATCAAGGCTAAAAACCAATTCAGTATTGCGCAATCTTTTATTCTAATGCAGCATAGCAGCTAAGAACTATTATTTCTTTAAAAAAGCTGTCTTAACTTACTTCAAGAAGTGGGCTTTCTATGTTATTAAAAGGGGAGCTGTTCAGAGAGAGCATACCTGAAGCAGTGAAAAAGCTGTTAAATAGTGTGGCTACTGAAGAATAGAAGCTATCAATCATTTCGGAGATTTTAAGAGCTGTAACCAGCTGCATACATATTTGTTTTTAGTGTGAGCTGTAAGATTCCAGTCAGTAAGATGCAGATATTTTCCCCCCTCTTCCTAATTGCAAAGGGGGACTGTGCACAGAGGGCCACTCTCTACCAATTCATGGCTGCTAACTGGGCAGTCAGAGAACAGACTGTTTGGGATCAGAAAGGTCATTCGATAGGTGTTTATTCAGCATACTTTTATTCGTAGTATTCCAGTTTTTAATATTTAAACTGACTGTTAGCACTTGTATCCACAGTAACCTTATCCCTCCACATCTGCCACCTGGGCAAATACTGTGGCTTTTACATTTCAAAGCTTCCATCTAGATCTAGTCTTTGGATCAAAAAATTTTCAAGGAATTATTATCCAGTCAAAGACTTTCAACACAAATCTAGAGGAGCTATGGTACATCTTGCAAATTTAACCCATTGTTGTTCCCATCAATAATGTTATTAAATCAGTTTCCAATACTTCAACAAAATACTGCGCAAGTTAATACTAATAAACTTCTGAAACTTGAGGTTTCAGATAAGTCATGGGTTTTATGTACAAGTGTATATACCCTCAGTTTCATCAGTACTAGCCAGTCTAAAACAAATACAGTGCATTGTTGCATGAAGATTTTAGCTCCTATGCACAGTAATTATAGGTTAATGAGGGACAGCAAAAGATACAGAATATAATAGGTTCTGTAGTGAATAAAATGTTTGAAATGTTTAATGTAGTGTTTTACAGTCTACAGAAGTAAATTATTTTGGGAGTAAAGTCGCATTTGTATTACTTGTTCTCCTGAAAATATGCTTCAGTCAGGAGTGAACTAAGAACAAGACCAGAGACCAGGTGTGAATTTCATTGTGTGACCTTGTATTTACGATGAATAAAAGCTTGCTGTTAATTCAATCAATTATGCTTATGTGGAATAAAATCATAGTTAAGGCAGTTTGCTTTGTTTGCACTGAGCCTTTACCTTGCTTTCAGCAGTTGAAGAATGTATCTTTTTTCCCATTGAAAGTCAAGAACATGAAACTTTCTTCGAACTGAACCTATGCTTAGACCCATGTAAAACACTTGGGCAAAGTGTTTGGAGGTGACTGCAGATGCACAGTGCTCAGCTTCTGAAAAAACATTACAAAAGTGTCTCTAACAAAATATATTCATTTTTAATTGTCTAAAGCTATAATCTGAAGTGTTATCCTTTTATCTTCCCTAACTTTATAACCCAGTTTCTAAAACACAAAGGCAAACGAGAAGCATGTTTGGATGTATAAGTACTTTAGAATAATAGCACAATTCTAATTTTGCAGATGAACAATACTAGACAAGTGTAAATCACTGCTGAATGAGAAGAAAAGGCAGTTTGGGGGTTTCATCATTACTTTAAACAATGATGGGGCTAAGGTTGTAAAATCATTAAGCAATGCAACATTAGAAAAATAAAAACAAGTTTAATTTTTAACTGTTAGTTCTTTGAAATGTGTGCTTGTACATATTCAAATCTCAGTACACTGAACGAGGAAGGAATTTTGAGGGGAAAAAATTAGTAGAGAAACCTGTGATTGAAGACTATCATAAGGCAGATGAATGTGAGGGATGAACTGAGGCTGCACAACTACTGTAACTCACCAGTTCTTTATTTCTGAGCACATGGAATTTGTCAGCTTAGTGAATTACCTTTATGTGTAATGTGTGTGTGAACAGGCAGAGTGGACAGCACATTGTGACGGGCAGGCAGAACGGACAACGTTGCTAGGCGCCTCACAGGTTTCATTGCTTTTGTCATTACGAAGGTTAAAACTGATGCTGGGGTGTTGGTACCATAAAAAATATATGGGCATGGTGTGTGGGAGAAGGAAACATTTTCACCGACATGTGGGAAAATGGAAGATCTCTAAACTAAAGGAGAGAAAGTTTAGGTGCCCAGGATGTTTAGAAGCAGTCAGGCAAACTCTGTACCAGGACTGGCTTGCTTGCATGGCAATTCTGGTACATCATTCTAGAACAGCTTTTAAAATGTAGCTGCAGTTTTACTAGCAAAATTAAGGTTGTCTCCCTTGTTGAAGTTTTCGTTATTTTTCATGAAAGGAAAGCTTCTCGTCTACGTTATAAGAGGCACAATGTGTTGTACAATATGCTTGTTTCTTTACTGGTTTCCCTTAAATACTCCATTCATCTCCCAACTGCACAGTTACTTCATGGAGCTTTATTCTCTTCCCATTACATCCCATTGCAATATTCCATTCACTTCCCCATTTTCTCCCCACCAGACTCAGTACTGATGACTAACTCTCTGTTGCTAATAACATCACCATCCTACTTGAATAAGGCATTAGTTGTATGGTGAAAGGTTGAAGACAAAGAGGTCAGGAGACTGGAAACCTATACTGAGAATGAATCCTGTGATCTAAAATACATATTGGTACTACATTTGTACTTTATTTGTCTTCTAATAATTCATTCATTCTCCAGGAGTTCCCAAAGATGATTGGTAAATGACCTAGTATCTCCTCTTCAGTTTCTTAAGACTCTTCATCAAACTTCACCCAACCTAGATGATTCAGGGATTTTAATTAACAAAGTATCTGCTTGCAGTATGACAGCTCTCTCTCTCTCTTTCTCTCCTTCTCTCTGTAGTATCTCAGTGCTCTTCATTAACACTGTATTTCACTAATTCTTGTGCTTTGTTCTTTATGCTAAAATTAAAATGAGTTTTATCTGACTTCTAGCAGTGGTCATAACTTTCTTAATGTTCCTTTTAGCTATAGCATATTGATAAAACCTTTCCTGAATGTATTCTGCTCACATAGTTAATGAAATGTCATTTTTTCTCAAAATTTTTTTCTTTTTGTATTTTGGTTATTTACCCATACTTTGATGATGTAGTCTTTCATTTCTTTATTTTAGATTGTTTCTATTTTGTTCATCTGCATTAATACTTGTTCATATAACTACTTGAGCTGTTCTTACATCATCCAGCCTTCCTTCCCAAGAATCTTATGTTTATTTGCAGTTATCTGTTAGTACCCATTAATCTTTACCTGATAACTCCTTCAGAATCCCACAATGTAATTACCTGTAATCAAGCTCCTCTGTACTGCTGTGTCCTTCAAACATCTTTAACTTAGTCAGGGAAGTCTGTCATTGTTTGTGATTAATTTACCTATCGGTCCAGATTCCATTTAATTGTTTCTTGTTGGACAATGTTGTTCTAAACCAGTAATATACACAACTGTATACTGTGTTCCTTTAAAAATTCCCTTTATTCTATTTTTAAAAAAATTATTAAGAAGTATTCCTATATGAAATAACTAAGAATAAGCCATAACTTTCTATTACAGACAGGCCATGGGTTTTAAGTCTACCATTGCCTTCCATTGCAAAGCTTTCAATTGTTTACCTACAATGTAAATACAATTATAAACTGATGGTCCTTTGAATCTTCAGTTTTTCATTCTGAAGAGTAAAAAGTCTTAGACTTTCTACCTCTCTTATCCTTTAGACTTTCTGTTACTTTTAATGACCTTTACATATTGTCTTGTTTTCCATATTTTTCATTAGTTGTGAAGAATAGCATTATACACATCATTCTATACACAAACATTTCTAATTCCTGAAGTTTTAGAATTGTACTTTTTGGTAACAAAATCAGCTGGAAGGTTTTGGTCTTAATAGCAAGAACATAGTAATGGCATTACATCTCTTATTTTATGAGTTATTAAAATGTCATGCTTTATTCCAATTATTAGAATATTCATCTGCTTTATCAACCTAGCTTTCAGATGACTTATTTGCTACAAATTTCTCATAAACTTGTATTCAGAGCCAATAGACAATTCCTTACGTATGTAGTCTCAGAATACAGTTTATCAGTGTTTGTACATCAAGATGAAGGCCAGTCTCTGCACTAGGCAGGCTTTCTCAAGCATTTAACATTTATTAGAACAGATGGGACTAATTCTAGTCCTCAAGTACCATGCTCACAGATAGGTACCATGAAAGTTTCACTTTTAATGGTGACTGTACATGCAATGGCTTTCAATGTCTGGATTTGGCCCCCTGTTCTTTGTGAGGGTAAGACTGAGCCCAATATATTGATATGTGCATTGGACAAGCTCTTTTCTCTCAGGCTGCTGCAGAGTGAGCTTCCCAAAGAGACACATACACACCAGCTGTCACTCACCTGAATGGCAGAGGTGAGTGGAAGGACATTCCACCGCACATACTGGCATCTGGACTGTCTACGAAGTGTACAGCCTGAAGTCTTGTCTGTATGCTTTGTACGTACAACCTTGTGTGGAACAACATTTAAATAGGGATGGCCAAATATTCCAGAACAACCAGAGAAACCTTCACCTAAAGGTTAACTTAGCAGAACCTAGCAGACAGGCAGAAAGACCCATCCTGGATTAAACCTTCAAGATACAACTGTTGAGACAGGTTTAGATGAAAACTTCCTCCCTCTGACCCTCAAGGAATCCACCATAGCCAGGATGTCTTAATGAAGTCAACGGTCTGTTTGGAGATGTGTTTCTTATGAATCAATTGTTCAAGTGAAAGACACAAAAATTCTCTCTTGTTTTTCTTCCCTCTGTTGAGCAATCATTACTGC
>VYZV01044767.1:14379-37113 GCA_013401275.1 Pandion haliaetus | reverse complement strand
GAGCAATCATTACTGCCAAAATTTTCATAAAACCCTTTGTCAAGTGCAGGATCAGTCATCAGCCTGCAGTGCCTGCATTCTTCACACACACATTACTTATATAGATATATAGACATGAAACAGATTCCTCCAAAAGCCCTTTCCACAGTGGAATGAGCACGGCCTCTCCAGATCTGCATGCACTCACACAGGATGATGAAGAATGGTCTGAGACCTCAACACAGAAAGACAGTGCAAGCTATTATTTACACATGTGATATTGAGGAGTACAATTAATAAGCCCTTCTGTCTCTCAACCAGCTTGAGGAACACCATGACAGACGCATTAACTGGAGCATGTGGAATGGGATTGTTTGTTAGACCTGCTGCTGTTGCAGGATGACAGGCACAATCTTCATCCCTGGCACCCACCTGAGCTCCAATTTGCAGGTTTTATAGTAAGAATCTCTACTAGGATGAAAAACAAGATCTTGAAGCCTCAGAGATGGATGTTCTGAGGGAGGAGAAAAAGCTTTAAAAAAGTACTTTGTGTTTCCTTTTCAGTGAACCCTGGATGGATTCTAGCCCAAATTGAGCCATCAAAATTTTTGTGTCTACATGATAGCTTGAGGAGACCTAGTGAAAAAAAAAAATCAATACAGCCTAGACAGTGATTCAGCTGACCAGATGAGTCTACTTTAATTTATCCTAAAATAAATACCCTAATAGTTAGTCAGACTTTCAGCTAAATTGCATTCTATGCTCCATTGGCTTTAATGGCTGATTAGGTGCTTCACCTAGTTGCCAACAGATACAAATTTAGAGTTATTTGAGGTGCTGCAAATGTACATTGCCTGGAAACCAACTGAAGCTCCAGACAGGTATGGCTTTTCCATAAATCCTGTACCATATATTCCAGGCCTGTGCAGCTGTCTCAGACATCTCATGTGGTTCCAGTACGTGGGCCACTGAACTGAGTCCTAAACATCTACTGACTGGTACACATGTAGATGACTACATTTGAACTTTAACTCTGCCCCACTCCGTATTTGGCTAACAGGTTGGGCTAAGGGAAGAGTTGGCCTGCCTCAGGAGCCACAGTTGCAAAGAGTTACTGAGGTGAAGGAGAGGAAGACTCAGAAGAGAGCAGGGTGACAAAGAGCCACTTTGCTCAGGGAAGAAGCCAAGGCCATGCTGGCACAGAGGAGAGCTCCGCAGTTTTAGTGTCAAGTTCTGTAGATCTGCCATGAAACTAAAAACAAGTCCTGGGGTTTGCAAGTGAGGTCCAGATGAGGGGACTGAAACTCATGGTTCCAGGCATATATTCTAAGATTTTACTACATGTACAGAAAATCTTAAACCACAGCTTATTCCAGCATCAGTGGGACTCGTATTCCTTCTACTCTTAAAAATGTGGCTTGCTTCGTATCACTGACTGCCAGTTTTAAGGTTGCCTTAAACAGTTCTTAATTTCTGGGTAAACTACACACAGACAATGCTCTCTAAATCTTCTTACGCTTCAGATGACGCATGAGTGCCCTGATGAGTCCCTGCATAGCCATTATGGGCCTGGAGAGCTCAGAGTCTGGATGTTGCAAAGGTTGATCTGCTCTCCTAAGCACATTAGGAGTTGGCTTCTGAAAGTCACTGAAGTCACTACAGACTAGAACCCTTGTCAAACATTGGCCTCTTTTTCATCATCTGCAGCATGGCTAATTTAAGAAAGGTGTTGGCAGACTGACTCACCCTTTCAAGCTTTCATCTAATGGCCAAATCATCAATCTCTGCACCAGGTATTTTTGGATAAAAGCTGTGGTGGTCTCTACAAGTGCAGGACTTGGAGCCAATGCATGTAGAGAATTTCTTTCAGATGCATTTCACTCTAAAGAAATAAAATTTCTCTGTCCTCTATACTCGATATAGAGTTTAAGATCCTCCAGAGAGATTAAAGGCAAGAAGAATTACTGGGTATTCCAGGACAGCAAATCCCAGGAATGAAACCTGAGAGAGGGTAGTGTCCAGATAAACTTCAGCTGACTAATAAACCTCCAGACCTAGTAAAAAATGAAACAAAAGAAACAAAGATAGATAGACAGGAAGGGAAAAAGAAAAGTCAAAACTTAACTCAAAACTAAATCCAAAAGGATTTAGGCAGCTGAGGGGAATTGAGAAGGTACTCCATGCCTAGCACTGTGAAACCAGGTAAATACTTGTGCAGGTAAGTTCACTGGATGAATACAAATACAGAAAATTATTAGAAGTAAAAGAAATGCATATGCAACTAAGATACTAGGTGGAAACTCTAGACAGCTATATTCAGTTCCTACATGTCACAAGTTCTTTCTGACCTACAGCATTTAAGATTCATTTCAGCTGCATAAGCATCATGACTCTAGAGCCATCTGAGATGCTCAGTGGTATCCCACCTAGACTCCAGCTGCTAAGCATGAAGGGTCTGGCTGTCTCTTGTCCTCAGTAATACCTGTCAGCCCTGTCTGGCTCTCCTGGATTCCCTACAGTATCTCAATTGGTACTAGATACCTATCTTTAAGCAACTGAATTGATCTGTTAAACGTTATGTTAGTAGCTATTTTAAGAACTAGTGCCTCTTATCTCAAATGTATAAGCAGTTTTAAATTCCAGCCTGCAGTCACTCTATGCCTCAGTTTACCAACAGTGAAAAAGAGAGAATTTAAAAAAATACTTAGGCAATACTTAGATCCTCAGGCAATGCAAGTCATTTACGTACTTGAAGGGGCATGTCTGGGAGTTCACAGCAGCAATGAAAGTCTAGTGTCTAACACCAATTCAAGTTATTAACTGTTACCAGTGAACAATATTTTAGAATGTCAAAAAATAAGAAATGCTTCATATTTTTCTATTAACTCAGTTTGTTTGCCGTCCCTGTTTCTCTCATACAGTGTTTTACAAATCTTTTTAAGGTATGTTATCTTCATCAAATTGCAATATTAAGCAAATGATAAAATTTCAGAATAGCTTAAATGATTAGTACAACCTATAAACAGATAGTCATATGCAGTCCTTAACCAGAACTTGTCCCCACTGGGCAGTGATTTGATTGAACCGCTTTTACCTCTGTGAATCCAGAATGGAGTCTTTGATGAAGCTCCAAAGTTGCAGAAAGCTGCATGCAAGGATCTAGTGACCTCATGTATTTGTGTATTTTCATCTGTTTCTCTGCAATTTAACTTTTTTTTTTTTCTCAGCATACTAAGTTATGTAGGCCTGCAAGTCTGCATAAAGATTATAGCTTGTCCCAGGGGTATCCATGGGACTTATGCATCAAAAAAGGTGTTCACTGATTCATTAGGTTTCCTTATTGTTTATATCTAGTTTATATACTGCAATTTATGACTGATCTAATTGTTTTCTTGCACTTTAGAATTAGTTTAACTGCAAAATAGCCTTCACATTATGAAACTGCAGTATCATCTGCATCTTCAAATATAGAGCATCTCTGCACAAAGTCACTACAAATTTTTACATCTGAAGGACAGTGCAGCCTATTACACAACAAATTATCAAAGTTAATAATGACTGCATATATAAATACACATATTCAAGTATGATTCCACTCCTACAAGCACATATGAACCAAGTTTTGGGACTGAATCTGCCTTGGGCCTGTTAAACATTATGCAAGTGTCATTCCTGCATGACTCTAATAATAGGTGGGAATTGCACTTGCTATGTGTGCAAATACGCTCTAAGTAGAAATAAAGGAGTTCATGAAAACACAAATAATTTTTTAAGACTATGTTTCCACATATTTTTAAAACATATATATTGATGAACTATGGAAAAATATTCATATTGTAAAGTTAATAGGAAACAGGCTGTTTCTTACTATAGTGTCCACACACTTCAGGTAACATAAACAAATCTTCCTAATTCTAAGCCCAGTCTAGTGAATAACTTTCCTAATGCCCAAGCGGGACTACACACAAGGAATTAATTTCTATGATCTAATGAATGATGAACCATGAAATCTTTTTATCTGAAAAACACCTTTTTATTAGAATGCTAATTCAATTAATAGAGTTTTGCTGTTGAGAGTAGTATAAATAGGATATATTTGTACTCAGATGTATGTTATTCCATGGACATTAATTATAACATTGTGATATTCCCTCTCCTATTCTGAACATCTAGTAAGACCTGTACTACTAAATCATACTTAATAGGAGTGTGATGGTAGTTGCTTAGGCAACAGAATGAATAAATGCAGGTCAGAATGTGCTTCCAGAAAAACAAAAGCGGGAATATGGTACAGAAAGAAAAAGAAATATGTCCAATTGACTTTTTACTGCATTGAAGTATTAAGAGTTCTTCACTGTAAAGTAGCTAACCTACCTGAAACACTTAATTTAATAAGATTGTAAAACATAGCTTAATATGTAAACCACTTTAATAAAGGTAAAGCAGTTCTCTCATATTGAGGAAGACTACAACATATTGAAGTTTGGAGTAATCTGAATTTTTCTCTTAGCATAGCAGGTCTTTCTTTCATTTTTCTATATACTTTCCAAGTTTAATTTTGTTTTTAACATTTTGGCTAGAATGGAAAATATTTTTAAAAACACTCATTTAGATTTTTAGGAGAGCCTCTCCTTACATAATGCTGATATATTCAAAACAATACTATAAAAAGTAATTTGTATTCTCTGATCATTTTTATTTCCAATAACATATGGGAACTATTCAATTTGTGGTACAAACAAAAACTGAAATATGTAACAGCATGATGAACAGTGTGAAATCAATAAGTTGGGAATTATTAAATTTCTGAAATTATATATTTTTTATCACTAGGCAATTTTCCAGCTTTTTGCTTAATCATTGGATTTAAGAGTCTAATCTTCCATTCACATATGCATGCTACCCCAATTAATATTAGCAGTAATTATGTATTTTTCCTACAATATATATTTTAAAACAAACCACTTCAAAAAAAACTTAAATTAAAATGAAATTATGTTAAAACATTAGCTAACACAAAAGTATGCAGGCATAACTTAATCTGCCTGATACCTGAAAACTTTGATTTGCATATTGAATAATAGAATCTTGTATATAATTTGTATGTTTACGTAGGTATACTAATAAGAGACGCAGGAAATGAAAGTCTTATAGATTCCCCCCGAGTGTGGTTCAGGCCCCTCCAGAGCCAGGGGATGACTGGAAAACCCTCCAGGGTAGTTTTTTTCTCTCCTCTGGTGCTCATCAGTTACCTGTGGTAGGTGTACCCCTCAGCATTTGTTATGCCACCTACAGCCTCTTGTGAACAATTTCCTCCTGCAATCTCTTTAATACTAAATGGTCATCTACTTATGTAACTAGGACTACAACATATAGAAGAATATGTAGTTACATTTCGGGAAACTGTAGCTTGCAATATATTTTGGAATTTTTTTCACATTGCTGGGCTGACAGCACACGCTTGCAGCTTTGTTTTCAAGAATACTTAAAGGTAAAGATTCTCATGTTTTTTACTGATATAAGCAGAAGATCACATGGCAGCCATGTAAAAGCAGGAAGAAACCTCTACAGCATTATAATGTGGAAATGGCAGAGATCTGTGCCTTAATTTTCTAATCAGTAACCCAAAGGCATATAATGATGTTGGCAAAAGAAATTAAATAGGAAAAACACAACTCATGATGATTTTATAGCCATGATCTTCACGCTGTTTCACTTCTGTTTCTTATATGCCAGGTGTAAGTTATGAAAAGTTAGAACTGTTCCAAGATATACATGGTTACTAAAAATATCTTTAAAAAGGGGTGATTAATAATATTTTAAGCTCTGATACTTAAAAAGAAACGTAGTCATGATTTTTCCAAGAGTTTCAAGTGATGGGAATACTGAAGCAGGTAAAAAAAGTGATTATATAAGGAACTTACAAGTAAGCTTCTCTCTTTACTGTCAATATTCATTTCAATGGAAAGTTTGTGCATGACAGGTCTCTGTTACTTTACACCACATGGTAATACTGTAAATCCTGAAGTACATAAAATTTTATTTCATTCATATGTTCCTGACAAATGCTAGAGTTAAAACACGAAAATGGAACTATTAGAAGGAATGCATTACTTTTCCACACAGGGCATAAGTTTCAACAAGTGAATCCCATAGCCTGATTATCTAAGATGCAAAAACATTGAACTGAGACATCCGGAATCACTTGCTTAGAGAGCACACTTCATTAAATAATTTTCTGTTATTAAAATACCTCTTGATGCAAGAATGGCCTTGCATGTTATTTAATTATTATTACAATGATGTTAATGTTTAAATAAAAGTAATAATGTGATGTACTGCAGATAGGGGTGTTTACAGCTTTTACATACTGTGAAAATCCTGCAATGGATTAAAAGAACTGTGCCTTTTTCCTTTTTAATCTGAAGATTTATGAGGGGGAGAAAGAACCTCAATATTCAGTTTTGCTTTTACCATATTTCGAGCTAGAATATTTTGTAACGTGTACAGTGTGGAAGTTTATACAAGGACAGCTTATATATGAATTTAGCTAGACATAGAGAAGTGAAACACTAAACAGATTTTCTTAGTGCAATGCAGAATAGCTCTAAGGTTTTTATGAGCACAGAAGAGACAGACAAAAAAGGCAGCTACAGTGTATATACACAGCTATGCACAGAAGATTTCTTACCATAAATTGCACATTGTCAAATCCATTAGCCAGCAAGTGGTTTTCATACTGAGGTAGCCCAATATTTTCCAACCATTGTCCCACTGTCTGGACAGGGCATCGGGGTCCTGTAGGAGGGTGAAGAGGGAGGCGTTTAAGCAACGAATAACCATCCACTGGATAATAGCGGTAGTCCTGGGCTGAGAGGTGGCATTGCCACATCGTGTTCCTGGGAAAGTTGGTATCAAAGGAGCCCGCCAGCTTGACAGATTAATGTTTTCAGCAAGCAGAAAAGTCAGAAGTAAAACATAGTTTACAGGGCAGTATATAGCGTAAGATCTGATCCTAGGTCTACATTTCTTAGTTATTAATCTTTACTACAGACCAGTACGTCATACAGTAGGGAAAAAAAAAAAAAGCAAGCATATCAAGCTGTCAGCTAAGCTGTTCTCCGTTATATGTGATTGTTGGAATACTCCACAATGAGCAATGCACTGCCAGCAGCAAGAATTCTTTTTATCAAGTACTCCTACACTCATCAGTATGCAGCTCCATGCTTCTTGCTCCCCCTCGCTCGCTCCCGTTCATTACCCAGCCTAGGCTACACCTCGCATTTTCAATAATAGCCATCAGATAAGGCAGATTTTTTTTTTTTGTCTGCAAGCTGTAAGCCTGCTGCTGCTGCCTCCTCCTACACACCCATCCAAGCGTCAATCTTGAATGATGAGAGCAGTCAAAACAAATGCAGAAAATAGCAAGATTCAAAAGCAACCTAGAGCACTTAAATCTGAATAGAATCTTCATACCGGTTACGCTTTACATATCTGTTTGTTGTAGATTTTTACGTTTCACAAGACATTAAGAAATGCAAGACATAAACCATAGCCTATGGCATGGTTTACTGTGCCTTCCCCTTTCCCCTTTTAATACAAGATAGGTAGTGGTCTGCATCTCTGCTTATATAATAGTAAAAGCCTTTAATGAATTGATAATGAATACATTTCACAGTTTCTCCCCTGTTGTACAGCAAAAGACATAAATGGCACAACAATTTTAGTCAAAGTAATTAGATTATCTGCATGATTTCTTCAACCATAAAATATTATAAGACACAAGAAAACCTTCATGCCAACATATAATAATTCAGCTTGAAAAGGTCACCATTTCAAATAAATAATTAAAAGAATATTTTTACTAAGTAAAATTTTAAGCTTATATCCTTTTCTTACAAAAATGTGAATGATAGCAGGCAGACATATAAGATTTGCATTATTTCTAGACAGGATGCATATTTTATCAACTATAACTGGAAAAAATTTAATAAAAGATGATGAATTTAAAATGAAAGCAAAGTTCATTTTCTGCACAAGAAACCAAATACCTCACGATGTATTTTATATCAATGTTCTATTTTTAAGACAGTTTCTCTCAAGATGGAAATATTTTACACCTTTGTTCTGAGAGGAATGTTTACTAAACTTTTACTTTGCACAATGGGATCAAAGGACTTAGTAAAAAAGGCAGAAGATGGGTATATTCAGGGGACAATTCTAAGAAGAATCCTGTCCAGTAGAACTTCATGTATTGAACACATTAATTACTTTTCTTTGTTTTTCTTGTCCATTGTGATTCTCAAGCAATGACCATCTCTAAGGAGGAATTTAATTCCAGGCATAAGGAAATTATAGATATCTGTCAAGGGCATCATCTGGGATTGATGATACTACGGCAGAAAACTGTTTCATAGAAATCCAAACCTACAGTCTGACCGACACATTATAATACAGTCTCTGCAAGTGACGTGCAGAGGCTCCCTGAGCAGCCACAGAACAGACTCTAAACTTAGCTGGACATTTAAAATCAAGAATATCATAAGAGTTTCAACTCCAACCTGACTAGTCCTTGGACTAAGACGGAATGACCTTTCACTCTGATATTGCTGCTTAGATTTGTGGAACATCTCATGCAAACTGAAGTCCATAATGATTTTGTAGAATAATTTTAGTTGAGCCATAGAAGATCTTTCATGAGGTTGGAAAGCTGCCTAAGACAGGTCTGTTATGAAATCTTATAATTATTCCAGGCCTTCTTACTGATTTGATACATTACTACCTGAAGTATGAAAGGTTCATTAGGTCTCTCAAAAAAGTACTGAAGGCTTATCAGGCACTGCTAAATCTGTAATTGCTGAAGAAACTTTTAGGAGTTTTCTCAAGTATTTAATAACAATAGCATGTGAATATATGCAATAGAGAGCATATATTTTTGGCAAGAGTACAGTGTGCACAAATAGCTTAATGTATTTCAAACAGATTAATGGATAATGCTTTTTTTCTCAGAAAAAGTAGATATGCCAAATTGATGGGAATCTCATGGAGATAAAAATGCATTTGTTCACACCTGTCTGTAAATCTTCCCTATTTTGCAGAGTTTTTTCTACTGTGAATCAGTATCTTTGTACATAGATGGAGCATAATCCCTTCAGGGTTGTGCCCAGTCAGTAGCAAGGCTGTAAGGAGGATGGTAGGCTATGTTGAGCTGAAATGTAGCGGACTTCCCTTGGGTAAGCAAAATTGAAAGGCTGGGCAAGCTCTTCAGAGAACAAATTGAGAAGAAAATTATCTTAAATAAGCTGAGAATTAAATCCTTGCTGAATCTTTCTTAGTTGACTAAGAAATCATGAATTTCTTTGGAAAGTATCCTGACTTTGTCTTCCCCTTTCGCCCATAAGCAGAAAAATTGATATTGGAAAGAGACCTAGTGAAACATAATCTCACTCTTTGAAAGATTGTGCATGATTGGCTCCTGTATTTCCCATACATGCATAGACACAAATGTCTCTGCATCCTATGTCCCCCACCAACAAAAATATTCTGCCCACAATAAGGCACAGCCAATAATCAATGTACCAGTTTCATGGTCAAACTGCTTTTTCCTTACCTTACTATAAACAGCATGGCAGTTATGCTGCCAGTGATGAGAAGTGTTTGGCTCAATGCCTAGCAACAGTGTAGGCAAAATTCAGTTTTTGACTGGCTCCCCAGACAAATTTCCTCATGTAGCTCTTGGTACTGTGTCTAACTATCTCCATGGCCCCAGTACTGGATGATTATAGCACTGCTGGTCCCACTGCATGCTCTCCTCCAACTCTGTCCTCTGCTGGTATATAAGTACATGTACGGACCCATCAACACAACATAAGGTTGCACAGCAAGGGGAAAGAAAATAAGGAGAAACACAGTCAGCTTGCCACTTTGTCCTCATCCCTGACTATTGTCTCATCACTAAAGTATCCTATTATCTGCAAGACTTTTTTTCCCTCTTTCTTCTGCCAAAGATAGTAGTAAGGCTTTGAAACTAGAAAGCTCTCTCTTCATTTTGCTAGTCTGTGATTCAGTGCCAGCCCCACCAGTGTGCTGCTGCAGGCAGTGCCTGCTCTGCCTATGCCTTAAAGCTGGTCCTGATATTGAAAAACGTCAGGCAGACTGTACAAGATGGTCTCACCTGCAACACATTTACATACTACTGTGCCTTCCTATGATTTCAAAGAACATAAATCCCATGATAATCCTTCTGTGATACCACAATCAAAAAAGATGTACCTATTCCTGCATGGGAAAACTGACGCATGAGTCTCTTACAGGGAAAGCAATACTTGGTTCTTTCTTCTCCAAGGCAATAGAGGAAGCACACTGAAGTGATGTCTGCAAGAAAGATGCCATCTGGTATGCTATATGATAATTTCTACAAGACGTCTCGTTCCCAATGAGACTCAGAATATCTTTATTATGGGGTTTGGAATTGACTGAATCTGTGATATCAAAGAGCACATGGTTTCAAACCTGTTGTAAGGCAGATTTGCTCTAAATGCAAAGGAATTTAAGGTCTCCTCTGTTTTATTGTCTCTATTGTTGACAATGTGGATTTTTCTTTCTTGATTTTTCGACGGAGGAAAAGAAAGAAATGCAGTGATTATTTGTAGAGGAGGTGCTCCCCTAGTCACCATGAACAGATAATTATAAATCATTTTCTTAGGTAGTTCAATACCTGTCGAACATTGCTAAACACTTGTGGTGTTAAGGAATCAAAAAGTGGAGCATTTTAGCAGCTACTGACCAAGAAATTTCTGAGTGGAGACTATACCACAACATGAAAGGATGAATTGCTTAAGTTGGCGGCCAGTTTAGCAGAGCTGGAGAAGAAATTGATGCTAGAGTAAGTACTGTAACCTTTTTCTTTTTTTTTAATTAAAGCTTTCAGCCTTATCCAACACTAAATGGGGTATCATTTTCCTTTTTGTATTTATGATTTCAGCCAGATAAAAAAGTTATCTCTCGACAGTGCAACGGATCTTGTGCTACAGCAGAGTTAGTGTGACAGGGTGTTCTAGTGAATAAACTAATCTAACACATATTCCTGGAGAGGAGGTAAGAATAGGTAGGAACAGGATGTTGTATGAGAAAAACTATGCCTAACATCCAGCAGACCAATATAATTAAAGAAAGTTTGTTATGGGAGAAGTACAGTAGGTTCCAAGAATTGTATGCAAGGTTCTGCTTTATCTTATGCATTTCAGTTATATTATTAGGCTACTCAAAATGCTTAGATTTTAAATGAGCTTTTCCATAAAACTCTGAAAAACCTGGATGCCTTACATAAGTCCTGTAACCTCTGTCAGCAGCCTAGCTATCTGGATGATGATGCCACTTTGGATGATCATGTTTGGTGATGCCAAATATTTTTCTGAAAGTACTTTTAGAGATGTTTTTCATGGCATCTACAGAAACAAAACAAAATCAATAGAAACAGCTTGAATTTAAATAACGCTATCTAGTATCTATAATCCAAAGGTTACATTCCATTGCTTATGTGTGGCTCATAATGCACGAAAATAATTCTCAGACCACAGCTAATGCAAGCTAATGGAACAACACTCATTGACTAGGAAAATCATCCTCACAGTTCTTTTCTGATTTTTATACCAATATTTGTTACAACTCTACATTACCACTATGTAAGTACAACAACTATACTTATAATAACTGTAACTACAAAGTCAGCAAAGACAATTCATTTTACTTGACAGATGATTTGTCAACAGTGAACTGTACTTTGTGAACCCCACTGGCCTTTCTACGAGTTTCTGTTTCTGACTGTTGATGTATTATTTACCCAGGAATAGCTCGGTTGAAGTACTCCACTCCATCAAACATATATTTAGCACAGACACTTCAAAGTTAGGATATTTTTCATGTTCAGTTGATCGCTTTGGCAACTTTGATTTAGCCTCCTTCAAAACCCATCCTGTACAGTGGGGACAGATCTTACTGGAAAATTAAAAAATCTGTTTTCTAAAGTATGGCCACTAGGCTAGGAGTCAGGGCACCTTGTTCTATTCAAGACTGCCATTACTATGATGCTGAGCAATATATATATGGTATATGGTAACATACATCACCATACAGCAAGATTGCTTGAGGAGATACAGTTAATCTTTCTAGATTCTGATTTTATATTTCAAATGAATAAATTTAGGGGACAATATATTTCTGAAGACAGCAAGAAAATCAAACTCTATTATATAGCATTGCAATAGCCAGGACTTAAGTCAGATTTATATCGTTGACCTACAGAACAGAAATACAAGATGCAACCTACTGAACTGCAAGAATTAGTTAAGAACAGATGGATGTTTCACTGTCAGACCACAGGGTCAGCTGCATTGGATCATACCACAGCTTCATCTAGCTTCAGCCATTCACCAGCTTCATGCACAGTGGCTACCATTAGATGCCTACAGAAGAGCATAAGAATAAGATGGACATGCAGTGATCCTTTCCTAGAATTTTCCTAGTTTCCAGCAATTTGCAGCAAAATGTTTTCCTGAAAGAGAAATAGCGTTTATGCTTAATAGTCCTTCATGAATTTTTCTGCCAGTTTGGTGGTTGATGAAATATGCTGGCAGAAGAAGGGTTGCAGGGAGCGCTGGATTCATCTTCCACCTTCCCTCTGTAACTCCGTTCCATGGGAAATGGAGGAAACGGAGGGAATGTCCCTCTGCATTTTGGATGCCACCACAAGGGTAATAGGTTACTGTAACCTTGTATTGCACTTAGGAAAGATACAGTTAAGATGCAATTAGAATTCAGCAGCTTTTTTCCCTGCTCTTCATGAGCACTAAAGGAACTTCTGCTAGAGGCAGTGTTGAGCAGGTGATATGAATCCAAAGCTCAGTGGATCCCCACTGTACTATGAAACAGTTCTATCTAACACAAATTCCTTTGGTAGGACAAAGAGCTTTCAGCTGCCTGGCATTTTTTCAGGAATCATATTCACATACAAGGCATAAATGTGTACATCCTTATTCTGGCTTCAATGAAAGTTAATAACATTTTCTGAAAAAATGGGTTAGTTTCTTAGAGCAATTTCTGTGCTTGCCTCAGGAACTTTTACAGGATAATAGTAACACTACATTCACCACCTATGAGTAATCACTTTCACTGTTTTCATCTAGCAAAAAAAAACAAACTTGAAAATTTACATGAGACCATGACCAATCAAAATATTTTATTTAATTCAGTAAAGATTTTAGACTACTGTTAAAAACTAGTATACTAAGTGTGTATATATATACATGTATACTGCACAGTCTTGCTAAAAATACTATGCAAGCCCAACCCTTTATGCTGTAATTCCTGGCATCATAAAAAGAAATTTATGTAATTTCAAATTTGAGCAACTCTTTGTACAGCTCTGTGCTAAGCAACACTGGACTAGCAAAGAAGCAGAACTGGGTAACAGAGAAATATTTGAAGAAACTGTTCAAAAAAGGTTTGAAAGAACACTCACTGCACAGAGCTTTCTGAAGAAGTTAAATACGGCCATTAAAAAAATGGTAACTGTAATTTCGTATATTTGATAACTGCTGCAAAGTCCTGTGGAGAACTGTGGAAATGAGGTGCCTGTACTGACACTGCAGTAAACTGTCATATCTGTGAAATTAGGAATCTTGAAAGTATACGTGATGGAAGCTTAAGGATTTCTCCTGGTGGTATTTTACAAATCAGATTCAACCTGAGACACTGTGGCATTTTGTCTTTTGTTTTCTTTTGCCTAGTCAGGCTCAGGGGCTCCCTTGCCCCCAGCACACCAGATTTTAGAGTGAACTCCTCCTTTGAACAGCTGATCAGGTGAATTCCCTTGTCTCCTTCCTGTTCTTTCTACCTTCATTTTATAATTCCTTTTCTACACTCGCTATTTATCTCACTTCTACTTATTCTCCTTGTAATTTAGGACCACTTGTTCTTTTGTCATCCTTCATCTGAGCTACAACAATCTGTTGTTTTGTTTCACATCTGCCTTTTTCCTTTTACTTATTTTTTTCTCCCACTTCCCCTTTCAAGCTTTTTAAGACAGGTAAAGAATGTCCATTTTAAAATTAAGTTATTTATCTAAGATTAAATTATCCCCTGAGATTTGTCTAGAGTTGAGACTAGGTTGGATTTAGGTATTTGAGTTAATCCTAACTTAACTTCAGCATTTTTATAGATTAGATACAGGACAATATCTGCTACATGTATTAGCTCTTCAATGTTAACCAACCGCTAATTGTAAAGATGATACTCTAAATCTGTACTGGAAAAAGTATGTTTAAATGGGAGCAAAGGTAACTTGAAGCTCTTTACTAAAAATAACACTACTTCTCACCTATTTCTTTCCTAGAACATTCAAAATCTCAGAAAATAACAATATATAAATCAGACACAACTTACCCCATTTCACTGATATCATAAGACAAAATTATAATAAGGAATAAAACCCAGAGGTGTCAGGGCTCTGAGGGCACCAATGGGCCTTGCTGCCCATGCCCAGCACCTCCCCAGGCCTCTCCCATCCTGCCCACAGCCCAGGACTCCATTTCAGCTCGGCCCGGGGCCGTCACTCCCTGCCCCACAACACCACAGCCGTCCCGGCCTCCGGCCCGACCTCCTGGATGGGCCCTGGACCTACACTGTAGGTAGTTGCCTCCTGGATGGACCCCTCAGACAACTAGCCCTCTCTGCTCCCTGACAAAAAGTCAGGTTCTCAATAGGAATGTGCTTTATTACATAAAAACTCTATAACCACCTTCTGTAATATTTATCCGCTGCTAACACAGGCTCTGCAACACCAAAAGAAAACTGCGGCATCTTTCACTGAATAATAAAGACGTTACTTGAGTGGGTGGCATGCTGGCACAGCTCTGGCAACTCACTGGACTGTTTGCATATGGATGAGGTTACATAAACCCTGATCATCCTGTCTGTGAGCTCCCTCATGCCGACTGCTCAACTCTCACTCTCCCACCTCTGGAGCAGGAACTCCGAACTGGCCTCCCCGACACACAGACGGAGCCTACGATCCTGTTTCAGGAATCTGTATTGATGTCTACAGACAGTGCAAACACCTCTCATGGCATTGTACTTGGTCCTGTATGGCTTTTTGTTTTAGAAATTGGAATGATAGAAATTCAGCTTTCCAGACAAGTTTAGTAAATAGCATCATTCCTTCCATCATTCTTTTGTCAAGGCTAATGGATCTCAGCAAGAGCTCAAGTGGTCCTACAGGTACAGGTTTCCTGAAAATGTACTCGTCAGACTGTTTTTGCTAATGTTTTGTAATATGTTAACGATTATTTCCTATACTACAAACAAGATCAAAACTAGAGCTGGTTTAATAAACCAAACCAACACCAACAGTTATTCTCTTAAATTCTGGTCTAGACCTGTTTAGCTACATTCCTTGCTATTTGCTGTTTGAAAACTTCCATGAACATGGATTTTCGCTTGCATAAATTTGAGAAGAATGGCTGGTGTCTATATGAATGCCATATTCATACACAAATAGGGGGATTTGTGTACTGACAAGATAATTTATTCTTTGGAATTATGCTCTATAAAATATTTCAAATAGCCTACCAGAAAACAGAAGTAGCAATAAGAAACTGAGATGGTCCATCACATCCCATAAATAGAAAAACAATCAAATTGCAAAGTTCATAAAAAATATTTATCTAAACTCACGCATGAAGTCATGAATAATAATATACTTTAGAAATAGATACCACAACAATTCACAACATTACACTAAATGCTATTATTAGCATTTAATAAAAATTCCTATTAGCAATCAATAATTCAACCTCAGCCATCTCAGATTTGTAATAAAGCAATAATCTAAAATAAAGAGTTAAATGCAAGCAGTGGGTAAAAGTAGAGAAGCAGTTTTGGGAACTTCCTTGTATCATGGGTTATGAAGTAGGGGTGGTAAGCAGTAAATAGCAAAAAATTTTTGAAGGATTTGAAGACATTCAAATACAGTATCTTCCTGAATGTAGGGCAATGAAACAAGAAAATACTGATTCTAGTGTTACGATCAGGAACTCAGGTTAACCGTCTGGGTTAGAAAGCAAATGAATACACTTTAGTTAGTTCAATATTCTAAATTACTTCATTTTCTGTAGGTGGAACTAAAACTAGAAACAATTCGGTATGCTGTAAATTCTATAATAAGCCGAAGATTTTTAACTAGCATGTGATGTTCTTGTGATTACTAGAAATGTGAGTTCCCAAGGATTCATATCTATTTAAATCTAAAGACTACTAGATTAAGAAGGAAACATGAGTGAATCAAGTGAACTTTCAAGAAACTGTTATTAATTCAGTTTTAGTAGAGTTAGATCTCTATATAATTTATGAAAGATAAACTTTATCATAGTGTCAGTGGCCACAACATCTCTAACCCCTAACATATTTGTAAGAGTAATACCATATCCCCTCATGCAGAAGACCACCAAAGATACTGAACAAAGAGATTTGCCCTCAGTAATCACTTTATGGTTTTCATACAGTCTATTTTAGAAATTAGGTATATTCTGTTCTCTTTAAAGTATTTCCTGGCTACAGGTTGTGAAAGCCTCATTTTTCATCAGATAATTTTAACTTCACTGAGGTGCTAATTCCTATTCTGCATACATTTTTAACCTGGTATTGAACTTAATTCTGCTTTAAGGAATAAATATTGTTCAATTTAGTGACATCAACTGAATTAAATATTAATATACATGGGTGTAAATGATTACACAGTTGCAAGGTTCAGATTAAACTGCAAGGAAAAAGCTGAACCTAAGCAAGTGACTTATGAAACACTCAAGTAATCTGGTCATTCTTTTCAGGTCATTTATCATGGCTTGAAAAAAACATTGCTTAACCTCTGGAATTACAGTAGGATGATTATGAGAGCATTATAGAATGAGGACACTGTTAGGCACACCAACAAACACTCTGGCATTAACTTTGTGAAATCCAGCCAAACTGTTCTCGTGGAGATGACATAGATTATTAGTACTCCTCTCGGACTGTTGTGGTTCAGTGGAGAAACAGGCAAGATCTCAGTCCTATGGGAAATAACTTTGAAAAATATTTTAATCTATTTTTTTCAAGTTCTGAAGTCTGCAATCTACCTCTGTTGATCCTTTTATCTCCTATGTAGATGGGCATAGCTCAGCAATATTCAACCCCACGGTGCAAAAAGAAACAGTATGTACAGCTCAGTGACTTCAGGGATAGGTCTGACAAAGGGGAGAATTGACCAGGAAGGCGAGATGGCAGCATTAACATTATCATCTTCAGAAATGTTTTCAAATGCACTTAAGATTGCAGCATTAATGTTATCATCCCCAGAATTGTTTTCAAATCCACTTAAGAGTTAGGAACCCATTTACTACCAATAGAATCCAGGAGGTAATGCGAATAATATTATTTTTAAGCAACTTTCACAACCAGTTACTGGTTTTGTTTGTATCAGTGCAATTTTGTAAGGCTAGTCCATAGGCAGGTATATCCAAACTTTTAAAGTAAGAATAACTTTTATTCACTTAATTTGATTTTCTGTACTGTAACATATACAGTTCTTCTTAGCATTGTCCCCAAACATCCTTAAACATCATATTACTTCACTCTCCATTTTATTATTAATTGTCAGTATTTCAGAGCTTCACACCCTTGGAAGTCAAGGAAAATCTGCTTTTCTGAGTTTTGCAGTCTGTGTATTCATACCATTTTGCACTCCGTCTCAAAACAAATATTATGGATGTATATGAATACGGTATAGGTCTACCTCATGCCATATGTACTTATTAACATGCATGTCTTCTTTATAACTCAATACTATTTAATATAAGTCAAAATTATTTAATGTGAGAATATTTTAAAAATACCCAAACAAGGCTCTAAGAACAGTGGTAAGTACACTATTCGAATTTTCAGAGATTCGAGTAGTATTTTCAAACTGCACATAAATTGTTCACGTCTGCGGTCAGACTGCTAGTCTTACCATATTTAACAGTAGAATGTAAGGATCAGATATTAGGTTAATAACAAAATGAAAGAAGACATAGTAGGGATTTGGTTTGCATTACTCCTGAGATTGAGTCTATGAAATAGAAAAAAAGTATCTCTAGGCCTGGCAAACATTTTACTAGATGCTTTCCAAGGAAGAATACATCCTTTGCATTAATTCTGTGAGAAAAAAATACAGTTTGGTTACTCAGAAATAACAGTACAGCTGACAAGACTGCCAAGGTTTAAACTTTTTCCAAAGGAGAAAATATCAGTACTGGAATGGGTCTGAATCTCCTATGCTATTTCACTAAAACATTACATGTGATGTGGGGAAAAAACCTCTGAAAAGTCTCAGTATCTTAAGTCAGTCAAAATTACATATTAATCCTCCACTTAAAAGAGAGTTTGTAGAAGATTCCTTTGCTCAAGCAGTCCTGTTGCAGAGTATCTAAATTTAGCATGACAAGATCTGATGGCCACAAGTAGACTACAAACAAAATTGAGAAGAATTAGGCTATACATTTACTCACTGACGAATATCAGTATTTATGATATTATAGTTCCATTTTCTTAAGTTTCTCTGTTTGCTGTCAATCTTCTCTATTCCTTCCAGAAGACATATGCCAGAAATCATTTATTCAAGTCTGTGAATATAATGATTGAATTGCTTTGCAAATGGTTTTGGAAAAAGAAGCCTAACGTTGAACATGAAAAGNTCTGTATTATCAGTTTATCCTGTGTCTTCATTTGTAGTAGGCTGTTTCAAAACCAGCTCTGATTAACTGGTGTATGAAGAGCATATAGCTGAATATTACATTTATGACACTACAGGGTAAAACTGCCAATATAATAGGAATACATCAATAACAGAAAAAAAAAATGCTTGCAGCTTTTTGCATCCAACTCCCGTTGCATTTATTATAAAACATAGCTAAAAGCTCTACAATTATCCTGCAGTTTTCCCAGGCTTCTGCAAGGTTTGTCTGGGGATTCAATGGATCATTTAAACAGATGCATCTTTATCTCTTGTTTAGGCTTTTACAATGTAGAAGTCAACAAAACACTAATCCAATTATTTGTGATTTCTTCTATAGAATTTATATGATCTTTGGGTAAGTTCAGCGTCACGCAATGCATTATAACTATCATGTTCTCAGTGATTAAATGCCCAAAATATTTCTTCTACATATTTTAGAGCTATATGGCTTCTGTTCTCCACTATTTTATAATCTAGTCTATTACATACACTTAAATCACCATTCAGATAATTTGAAATGCAGAGATTTGTAAAAGAAGTATGAAGATAGGTACGAATAATGCATTAATAGAAATGCATGTGTGAAAGCAGCAGAAGAAACAGTGCTACGAAGGGTTAAAGGTGTGGTCTGTATTGACAACCAAGGTCACAGCTGACAGTGGTAAAACACTAAGGAATGTGTTACTGTCAAGACAAGAAGGAGCATGCTCTAATAAAACAACAGCACAGATGATTTATCAGCAGAAGACCCTATGCTACACAGGAGGAGAGCAACATTACAGCACATTGCATGTGATGTTCATCTTCCTGTTATTCCAAAAGGAAGACAGACTCTAGCCTTAAAATATCTGAGATAAGGAAGCAAAACCACTGAGCACCACTGAAGTAAACAAAATTTTGGATCAAAAGGACCATACCATAGCAACTGTTGACTCCTAAAGATTTATCCAAAAAACAGTTCACTATTGGTAATCAAAAGGAAGCCAACAGATGCAATGAGGTCAGCTTTCCATGTCACACACAAGTGACCACAGACAGGCAACTTCAACACACACATGTGCACACCTTGGTGCTTTTGAATACTGAGTGTGAGACTGAGTGACATTCTTAAGAGAACATGAGTGACTGTAAACAGGTTTGTCTGAAACAAGAATCTCCTTTGCCTTCCATAACATTTCATATTGACTTTAGCTGCATGAATTCACCCCAGCAGTTCTGCCCTTGTGACTTAAAATTCCACGTTCACATTGCAGTTGTTAATAAGATACAAGGAAGTGGAGAATCAGCCCCAAATGTGTGGCTCTGTTCCCTACAGTGCAGTCCTATAATTGATGGTAAAGAGCTCATAGACTTTCAGTTTAAAAATTTCAAACTGCATATGCATTTCCTATTGAAGAGGCATCAAACAGCACTGGGAGCAGAGACCAGCTGCTGGAGCTGTCTCCTCTCATCATGTCCCTCTTCTATCAGCTACAGAGTCAGGTTCCCTCTGCCTTTTCTTTTTTTTCATCTTTATGATGCGACAGATATTTTGGTCTTTTTGCACAGCACATCAGCTTCAAAGGGAAGGTGGAAGTTGGGAGGGAAGTGATGTTACCCTGAGTTTACAGTCTGGTGGTTGTGGTTGGCTACTGCAAAATTAGAGTTGTGGGTTCGAAACTGTAAGCTTAAGATGTCTCCCACTTCGTAACAGGGTGCATGGCTCATTTTATTAAAATCTATGAATTAGTTTAACCACATGGAGATTTAAAAAGGGGAAGTAACTGCTGCAAAACAGACAGTAAATTGCAATTCAAGTATATACTTTCAAGTATATAACTTACCACTGTGAAAACTGCCTTATGCCAACATGCCTACACATATCTAATTAAAATTCTGCTTTAATTAAGTACTTATATCTGTTTTCTGCCCTTGGAGGAGGGAGGATATTAGCAGCTTTGGAGGAAGACCACTTTGCCAAAACTGCAACCATATGGCAGCAAATAGAAAAGGACCAGCCTAACGCGGTTTTATTTGCTAAAAGAAAGTTTGACTTCTGAGTGAAATTTTAGCTTTTGTAGGCAGAACCATACTAAGGAAGATGAAGGCTTCATGTCAGAGTAGTGGCAGTGGAGCAGATGGAAGAAAGAGAGGAAACCGAGCATGTAGCTTCTGGCAGTCAAAGGTCTGCGCAATTTCCATTACATGTTGCAGCTGTACAGGGCATAACGTGAACTCTCACTCCTCTCATTCAGCTTTTCTGGCTGTAGCCCCACCTGATTCCATCTTTTCCTAGTCTGCTGGAGTCATGTCTGCTTTAGTTTCCCAATCTTTGTGCTCAAAATCATGTCCTTCACAAATCTGAAGAGTAAAATTTCTTGCAAAATTCCCCACACTGCGAAGGAGGAGTCATTGATGACAATAGACTTGGCCATTTCAGTAAAGAAGGCAAAATAAACAAAGAAAATAACTTTTGTATGATGACTGCCTCCAACTTTCATCCTGATATGAAAGATCAGAAAAAGTACACTACAAAATGCACTCTAATACAGTGCTCAATGACCTACTGTCATTCCCTGGCATTAAATATGTCCTGCATGAACTAGAAACATGCATCTGTAGCAAGCACATCCAGAAGCCATAAACTCTTGCTTGTGGAAAAACTTGATGCAAATTGTAGTTGCAGGGTTTCTTCTGAATACAGCACAACCCCCTGTAGCTCTGCTACTTTCAAAGGAGATATGGCTCACGTGCAGTGAACTGAGGCATCGCTGTCAGTGTTCCAGAGTCCTTCTGGTTTCAAAGTAGCTCTAGAAGAGCCAACTCATGGGTTTCTCTGAAGCTGTAGACATGATAATACATACTGCTAAAGCAAATATTTTAGAAAATTTGCTAGCTCTGTTGAAAGTGATTTTTTTAATATGGTATAATTCTGTTGCATACACCTCTTCCAGTAACAAGCAGCATTAATCTTTGAAAGGCACTCACTCAGGTAGCCTCAAGTGAGCAAAGTTTGGAGCCTTGATATTGATACTTAGATATAGATGCTGAATGTGATGCTAGGATTACCTCCAAGCATAAGGAAAGGCACTGTTCTCACAAAATGCAACAAATAAGCTTTGTAAAAACCAAACTTGCTCAATGTAGTAAGAAATTTGCTTATTTCAGCTGTAAGAAAAAAAGCTTGCCAGTATCTTATGTTCCAAGCCAAAACTGTAGATCAAGAAACAGCAGATAATTCACTAAACTATACCCTGTATGCCTCTAGGTGGAATAATGAGGGCATTTGAGGAGAGGTACATGCTCAGCTGACCAAAGAAATCCTGACTACAGTGCACTTGTGTGCACACAGCAACTGGATAGTGCATTTATGGATAGCATCCAAAAAAAGGATTCATGATTAGCAGAATTATAAAATCATAAATCACCCTCCATGTGCTAGAACATATTTGGCAGAAGTGGTTCTCTCAAAAGCCCAGCAGAATCCTAAACTGATTGTAGATTATTTTGATATAAAATGACCTTCAACAATTATTTTCCTTGTCATTAATTTCACTGCTAACTTGAAACAATTCTTGCTTTAATCATGATGATATGATATCCATTACCCATGTTTAAAAAAAAAAATTCTCTGAATTAGATTATTTCCTGATTATTCCCTTTCAAGTGACTTGCAGATGTAAGTAAACTCTGAATCACACACCTTTGAACAGCTGCTGGACTCCAACTAACACAGAAATACTGCTATGCATACCTTGAAAGACTTCTTTATTATAGAAAAAATTGTTTATAATGAGGCAAAGAAAATATGAAATTCAAGCGTTTCTTCTTTTTACTTTACCTTGTAGATAGGTTACATCTAAATCATGTTATCACAGTAGTCAAAGAATCATTACAAAATAGACTCAGAGTGACCTAAAATAGTCACCTAATCCATTCAAATGACTCAAGCCAAGGTCAGTTATACC
>VYZV01044766.1:10326-20439 GCA_013401275.1 Pandion haliaetus | reverse complement strand
ACCAAAACACTGAACAAAAAATCCCAAACTGTTTCTCAGGAATAGTACAAAATCCTGAGGGAAAGGATGGGAAGAACTGTAGACTGGGACTAAAAAACCCCCAGTGCCAATATTGCTAATACAATCTCCACATCAGCGGTTAGAAATGCAATTGACTTATTGCATGTAAAAGGGAAAGTCTCCAGATGTGTGCCATTAAGGACAGATCCAGATTATAAAACAGCAAGAGAAGAGGAAATGGAAATCAAGCAAAGAACTAGTTTGAGTACCTTCAAGCTAACTAAACCTTTTGGGATAGGGCATTTGGGCTATGGAAGCTGTTTTCTTCATAAGTTTTAGTGGAAAATACGTTTTCATCGCACTACTCTATAAGTCAAGGTACTTCTTTCACATTTGCTTTAACAGCAGAGCTGAGAATGAATGACCAGGTATTCACTCTACCACATCCACCCAGTTAGTTTATGACAGAATTGAGTGATAATTTTGCCCATTCGCAAGAACAAAAGAAGCCAGATAAAGCCCATGTTCTGGCTCCATATAAGAAAGCATGCATCGCTTGCTTTCCTTGCACACCACCTCATTCCTCACTCCACCGGCTACACAAACTGAAAACATCTAACAAAATGGCCTGTTAGCGTAGAACAGATGGCAGGCAGATAGTCACAGAATATGGCTCATCTCTTAACAAAGAACAGAATTTAAAATAGCAACTGCATAACCACTTTCACAAAGAATAAGCAGCAAATGACAATAAACTTCCAAGTCAATCCTGCCTGTGGAATCTCACAGAACCAAGAAGGAAACACGAAGACCAGCAAATCCACGGTGTCTCATGAGTGATGTCTTAGTCCTGCACCTAGAGCCTTCTTTCTTTCCAGTGCCACATTTTGAGGCAAATTCTAATGCAAAGTCAGTTTATTGAGAAATATGGGTTTATAACCTCCTTGAAAAATCGAGAGCATATTGTTTTGTGCTGCCTTGGACCCTAGTCTTCACGTGCAGAACACGTGCTATTATTTTACAACTGAAAGCCCAGTTTTGATCCCTTTACTTTCAACTTCATTCACAAACCACCCCACCAACTTCAGTGAGCAAAAAAATAGGAAAAGGCATTAGCCATCATAATTAAAGGGATTAGAGTCTGTTGTATACTAATCCCAAGAGCTATCTGGTTACAGAACAAACCATAAATATTGTATAACAAAAAGGAAGGCATTACTTGATGTTAAAAAGATAGTCTTTTCACTAAGTCATTAAGAAATACATAAGACGTATCTGGATTGTCTGCACCTCAAACTATTTACATGTCTTGCCTGCAAGAATTTCAAATGAAATATTAACAAATTATCAAATCCATCACTCTCATTTACAGAAACAGTTGCCAAAAGATAATCAGTCCATTGCTCTATAGATCCACCAGATCTACTTCTAAATGAAAATGGATGGCACAGTTGAACTTCATATACAATAACTTATATTCAGAATATGCAAGGCATGTACATACATAGAAATAACACAGGCTATGTAGTAATGATACACAATATTTTTAAAGTAAAATTTTTACTTCAGTGCTCAAATACTACAGTTTTCTTCAAGAAATCAATTTAAAGTGGCAAATGCTTTCATGAATCATTCTTCCAAATGTATTTAAAAAGAGCTAGAGCTAACAGCATGAAAATCCTTTTTTAGAGTAGAGTTTTTATAAAAGACTTAGCAAATACATTCAAATTCTAATCAGCAATATATACACCTTAAGTGAGCCTAAGCTTTGGACTGAGTAATTTCCCTCAGTTGCTGGTGCAACACTTCGTATGAGAGGTTTTTGAGTTATAACACAAAAAACTGCACAAAATGCATGCAGTGAATTTTGTTCTGTTATCAGCTGCATTCAGATGTATTAGTGATGAAACTTTTTTTAATGCGTTTTCTCTTCAGAAGGGAGTACCATGCTGAGAAACAGCCTTGTCCATCACACAAACAGTAAGCATCTTGAGCTCAGCGTTGAACAAATCATCAGCTGCCTTTTTAAATAACACAATTTCCTTCTGCAAAAGCTATTTTCATAAATCCCACTTAATTTTAATATCCTTGTCAATTGCTTCATGATATTAATTACTCTTGTTAGGATGCAATCAAAAGTTCACTGGGATGAGTTAGAAATGACAACAATGGTCTCCTGTGCAAAATGCTTCATTGCTTAGTTTCACTGAACTCCATAGAGTCAAGGGTCATATCACTGACTTAAAGGACTTGGCAATTAAATAGATAACCTGAATAGGTTACCAGCATCTTAAGAACAAGAGAACGGCAAAAGATCTAGGTCAGCCAAATGGCCTTTTCCAGAAACAGGAAAAATTTGAGCCTAGGACAACCATAAAGCAATACTTTCTAGTATACCCTCCCAGCCTCAAACAATATTCATCTCAAAGACTGTGTTGTGGTTTAACCCCAGCCAGCAACTAAGCACCACACAGTCACTCACTTCCCCCCCACCCAGCAGGATGGGAGAGAAAAATCAGGAAAAGAAGTAAAACTCGTGGCTTGAGATAAGAACGGTTTAATAGAACAGAAAAGAAGAAACTATTACTGTAATTTTATTAGTATTATCATTATTAATAATAAAAGGATTGGAGTATACAAGCGATGCTCAATGCAACTGCTCACCACCTGCCGATCGACGCCCAGTAGTCCCCGAGTGGCAATCCCTTCAGGCCCACTCCCCCCAGTTTATATACTGGGCATGACATCACATGGTATGGAATACCCCGTTGGCCAGTTTGGGTCAGCTGCCCTGGCTGTGTCCCCTCCCAACCTCTTGTGCCCCTCCAGCCTTCTTGCTGGCTGGCCATGAGAAGCTGAAAAATCCTTGACTTTAGACTAAACATTACTTAGCAACAACTGAAAACATCAGTGTGTTATCAACATTCTTCTTGTACCTAGCTCAAAAACATAGCACTATACCAGCTACCTAGGAAGACAATTAACTCCATCCCACCTGAAACCAGGACAGACTTCTTAAACCAGGAACCATATCATCATTTTTGTCATCTTCTCCTGCACTTTACAGTATATTGGCCAAACTAAAGGTTGGCTAAAACTAACGCAATAAAGATGCTTTCCAACACATTACTAGCAGCCACGTTACTTGGCCAGGTAATAATTTGATCAACACAAGATTTGTAAACAGATTTACAATCTTGACTCATATAAAGATAAATTTTTTAAATAAATCAACTCTTTTTGTTCTTTTCTAGTTTTCTAAAATTTTAAAAATAAATTTTAGTCTCTAATCTTATGAAGCCATGAAATATGCAAACAGTCTCTCGTTACACTTACATGAGTTACAAAGAGGGTATGAACAAGCCCCAGGAGACTTCAGCCCACCTACCCTGACTTTTCACGTGAACAATTCACAAAGATGCCGCAAAGTTCTCTTGACTGTGCAGAAGGCAGGTTATTTTTAAAAACCGCAGACAAAAACCAACTTCACAATTTGACAGGAAAGAGAAACATTAACTAGAGCAAGAGGAATAAAGTAAATTATAATTTTTAATTAGCTTTCCAAGCTATTCAGTGAATGTTGGTACTCATGAACAGCAATCAATACTGCATTCTAGTGATTTCTCATGCAAATAAAGCACTTCAGCAGCATTATCCCATCCAAAAGTTAATACCCTTAAAAACTTGAAAAAAATATCTATTTGCCCTTATTATAAAGGAGAAGGAAAGAAAGAACAGAGAACTTTACTGGAATTTGAGCTAGTTCTACAAAGGTACCTAGTTACATTCAGGAACAATTCCCACAATTTGAAAGACAAGATTTTGATACCTAGATGCTTTTGAAACACCAAGCCCAAATTCACAAAAGACAGTTTGTTCAAGAATTATAGCAGAATAGGTGAATCATTAGCATATGTAAAGTGAGTTTATAGTCTTAGTGTAGTAAGAACAAAGCCAGTATCTCCATTTGAATGGAAAACCAGACAAAAAAACACCCACCCCCCCTCCCCGCCAAAAAACCCAAACCACTGATACTAGTCACATTGAAGCCCAGTCTCAATACAGAGGAAGAATGGACAAACCTCATTTAACTCCTGCTACAAATGCCAGGAAGACAAGATGGGCCATGAGTGCTTAGATGTTTCACATTCATTATATAAGTAGAGAATAACAGTTGCGAGGGCTGCCGGCTCTTACCTTTCCTATGCACACACAGCAGGTTTTCAAATACCAGCATATGTAAGTGTACAAAGCCAAATTTTACCCTCGCATGTTATTTCCACTGATATTCAAAAATATCGCATATGCAGCAATTCAGAAGTAACATCAAGTTAACCCTAAGATACTGCAATCAGGAACTGATGAAAACTTATTTTAAAATAACCCCATCAAAAGCGTTTTTTATTTATTTACTGTTCAGCTGAAGTCCATAGTATTAACAGAACATGTTCATCTCCAGTCAGATGTTTTACTGGTCACATAGAAGTTTTACTTTATCATATGCGTACCTAGACATAAAGTATTGCAAACATCACTGGTAAATCTTCTCCATCATTTCTGCAGACACGAAGGAGCATGATCCCACAGGGTTTGTTGGGTTTTCAAGCATACTACCTAATGTATTTCTATTTTAAGCCACAAAAAGTGTGGAATATTGTTTCCTACAAAGGCTATGAAACATGGTCAACACAATTTCTAGTTGACATTCTGAACTTTTGTGTGCAAATTTGCAGATTAACAAGTGCTTGCACACAGGGCCTGATTCAACTCTTCTATAGTTAGTAAAAAGATCCACTGACTTCAATACAAGCTGAAGTATCACTGAAGTAAAAGTATACTTCAGAATAACACTTTCCCCTTCCAGAAAAACAAGCACACACTTTTTCCCCATTTGTTGTAAAACAAATACTGCTTTGAAATTCCCCTGCAGCAAAAGTGCCTTCAGTTAGAGCACTGCAGTGAACAGTGGAGCAAATTTTCAGGGTCAGTCTTCATAGAAAACATTTGGATACATAGGCTGACCATGACATCTCCACCCCCTTTCTGCAACTTAGTGATCATGTTCACTCTCCATCAAATACATCTTTAAGAAAAAAATCTGGTGAGAGCACATGACCCTGAAGCTCTTGTGCAATTTGACTGATCAATTTTTATGAGGACTACAGGGGAACTCATTATCCTCCCAAGGTAGGTCCAGTTCTTGTTCTGAGACACATATCTTGAAAAGCATAGGAAATGCCTTCCAGCTGAAGGACTGTCACCCTCAAAGTTTGGCTATGTGCGCTCCAAAGTTTAGAACAAAGCATATTACCCATCTAAATGGTCATACAAAGCTAGTGGCAATTAGTTCCATTTAATAATGAGGAAAATCAAATGTAACACGACTTATGTCTACAGAAATGAAAGCTGTATCAATTATTCTACCACACATTTCAGTCAAATTCCTGCAACAATAAGCAGTAAGTTAGGAGCAAAGCCCTACCCTACAGTCCTGGTTTTGGCTGGGTTAGTTAATTGTCTTCCTAGTAGCTGGTACAGTGCTATGTTTCGGATCTAGTATGAGAAGAATGTTGATAACACACTGATGTTTCCAGTTGTTGCTAAGTCTTGCTTTAGACTAAGTCAAGGTTTTTGCAGCTTCTTGCGCCAGCCAGCAAGAAGGCTGGAGGGACACAAGAAGTTGGGAGGGGACACAGCCAAGGCAGCTGACCCAAAGTGGCCAAAGGGATATTCCATACCATGTGATGTCATGCCCAGAATATAAACTGGGGCAAGTGGGCCTGGGGGGATTGCTGCTCAGGAACTAACTGGGCATTGGTCGGCAGGTGGTGAGCAATTGCATTGTGCATCAATTGTTTTGCATATTCCAATACTTCTATTATTGTTGGTTTATTATTGTTATCATTATTAGTTTCTTCCTTTCTGTTATATTAAACTGTTCTTATCTCAACCCACGAGTTTTACTTCTTTTCCCAATTCTCTCCCCCATCCCTTGGGGCAGGGGGGTGGGGGCGCAGGGAAGTGAGTGAGTGGCTGCGTGATGCTTAGTTACCAGCTGGGGTTAAACCACAACACTTACAAAACATTAACTTCATGATGTTTGAGAATGTGAAAGGATATGGGTTCTATTTATTTTTCATCCTACTTCCTGGATCTCATACAGATCACAAAGTACTGAATTTTGATAGACTTGCTATATACAACAATATGCATCAGGAAAACATTGCCCAGTTTAGAAAGTTGTTACTAAATTTTACATTTAGATCTGTGATTTGAGATTTATTTGTAATAACAAACATGAAACCAGCCAAAACATTACAAGCCAACCAGGAAGAACTTTATTCTTCTGTAACTGCAAAGTCCTTCACTTCAAAGTTACATAGCCTTTGGAGACCTATAAGGTACTATGACAACTCTCAAGATGCAGAGAAGGAAGCAAAAGTAGAATATGATGCCCCACGTGCTCCTATCCCCTTTCCCTATGTGAGTGCTGCCTTACTGCTCACTGGCGCTGTCCTTATAAAAGTTCCTACTATGCATTTCCTTGCTTGCCTCCCTTCTCTGTCATCAAATTTCTCCTACCATGCATGCAACAATAGCTGAGAATGATAGCTGCACATTATACACGTGAAAAGATTGCAAAGAGCAACCTTTACACAGATTACAGCCGGTGTTCTCCAGGTCCCAGGTGATTCAACTCCCCTGTATAATATTTGGCCTTCAATTTCCTCCTTTGTTCAACATAGTCATTATACTCATTGCAGCAGAAAAGTTAAAAGGTCAAAAGTGTATTCTGGGATGATCATAATTCATATCAGAGTAATTGCTTATGTGCAATACTAGTTAAATCTCTAGTGTGGAGTCAGCCTAAAAGAACTGGGTCAGACAAGACCTGGAAAAAGATACCCAAGAAACATTTTGCAAGAATAAACTCGGTCTCAAAAATCCTTTATAATAATGCTACAGTCAGCACTTCATAGAAGATATTTTAGAATAGGAAGAGATAAACTTAAAGATAGTCTAATATTCATTTTCCTTCTATGTTCCAGTTTACACCTCAGCTATTCTCAAGGTTTCGCTAAATCCACTAATCTGCCAGTATTGGTAAGTCTTGCAAAAAATATTTTGGGTTTTATTAGCTTCCAATGAAACAGAAGCTGGTCTATAACTAAGTTTCCATAACACACTTTATTGCCTTGTCCGAATTTCCTTTCAGGATTTGTGGCCTCAATGAGAACCACTCCTTGAAATACAGTCAAGGCAAGATACCCAAAAGTTTACACAATTTCAATGTCTTCCCAACAATCTGAAGTCCCATCTTTGGAGACTGAGCTCATGAATGCCAGGCTCCTGGCTCCCAGCTCCTTTCTGTCTGTTGGGGTTTATAGTGCTGGAAGTACTGAAGCCTTAGGAACCTCAGAACTTGAATTGCCAACATCTGCTTAGCCAAATAGCAAGCTTTTTTTCCTCCTCTTTTGATCTTGCTGTAACTAAACATTTTCTATTGTACAAAATAAGATGTATTTGGAATGGCTACTGTGAAAGACTTCCCCATACACAGCCTTATTCTGTAATGACAGCATTTATACTGTTCAGTTTCAAATATTTCCAAAGAAGGTTAAGCTAAACAATGCAAAGATTTATCTCTTATGTTCAAATGGAAGGTTTAAGAAAAGATTACTGCATTTTAAGATTTATCCCCTCGTAAATTCCACTATAACTTAAGGAATATATACTCTTTGAGACTAGAAAGCAAGAGAGAAGTTTTCATTTTGTACAATGTAATTTTGGCCCTAGAAAAAAGGAAATATTCCCCTGAAGTTATGATGCAACTGCCTTTTTCAGGATCATCTCAAAAGAAAGTACTTCCCAAATAAAGGCACATTTCAGTTGCATAGTCAGTTCACTTCTCAGAGTACTGCATAACTTAACCTTTTGCCCTGCGTATTATTTATCCCGTGCTTATCTTCATCACACCAGTTCCTCCTCACTAAATACTTGTGTACGTATTGTACATATGTTTTAGCACCCCCAAGAGCCAGTAAAGTGTTCTGCAGACACTAATACAGACTGCGGGCATGCAAACACCATGTTTTTCTGCTTGCCCATTTAGGCAGTGAGCATTCTACATGACAAGAGATGCTACCTTGCAGAAAAGAAAGGTGCACAATGCACCACTGCTACTGGAGTGTAGTTCTGTTTGAAGGGAAGTGTTCTTGGAAAAAAGAATATGCAAAGAGGCATTTGTAACGTCATAGAAATTGACCACATAACATTTGGTTGCCACCTACCTCCTAACACACCTGCCATGCTACCTTCCTAATCAAATGTAACCAGCTAAGCGTTGCAGTCCTGTGCCAATGACAGGATCTGCAACCTGAATAGCGCAACCAGCAGTAGATGCTGACATTGTTTCTGTTGCCCAAGAAAACATACCGTTGCTGGTTTAGCTTCAACTGCATGGAATGAAGTGAGGGTTTATAGCTTTTGAAGCAAGTTTCATATGAAAAGAAAGACATAATTAGACTTTCAACACTCTTCCCCAATACGTATACATCCCAAAAATTCCAGATCTGTCTGATGAGCTGTTCTGGCAAGTAATCAGTCCAGAACTAAGGAAAATTACACAGAGCACTTTTTTGGAAGCTTCTGACAAGTTTTAAAAAAAAAAAAATAACAACCAACAAACAAATCTCCATATTTAATCATATCCTTAACATAGGACCACAGCCTCAGCTAGTTTTAAACGGCATTGCTGATTTATGCTGTCTGAAATTATATCCCCTCTCTTTAAAGGTATACTTTTCCAGTTTGTTAGTGAAAACATTGAAACTCTTACCATATTGATTTAAAAGGCTTCAAGTATTGAAGCTTTAAAAAAAAAAAATTTATAACCATTTGGAAGCATGCAGAGAACAATTTAAGTTTGCAAATTACAAATTAGTTTAAAGTGATTGTTATTTATTTACTAAGACTGACATTTTGAATCTTGTAAGAACTTTTATTTTATATTCAAACCTACACATATTAATTTTAAGTTATAAAAGAAGGGATTCATACTGGACAAAATATCTTTTATTATTAGAAACAGTCACATAACCCAATAGATTGGCACTTTCTGAGGTCATGTTGTTTCCACCAAAAATATTCTCTCACATATTTTTTTTACTAATCATCAGAAGTAGCTCAAATACTTTTTGATTGGAAGATCTCTACAAATTTAGAGATGGACAGCTGAATGGTAATACAAGCCTACTGAAAATAGACTTGTTTTTCGTGGTTATTTTTTGCAGTCATTTGAAGTGTCCACCGACCCCACAATACCAAGGACTACAGTTAAAAGGAGGAGTGCAGAGGGAAAACAAAAAAAGTAGTTTCCCAAAATAAGCCTTGAAATATTACTCCAAATTATTTCATCTCAAGAACTATGTCTCATCTTGTGCCTTTCAATTCAGCAAAACACTGAAATAATTGCATTTTGATCTTTCCATTTTATACATCCACACTGTTTATACTGTTTTCGAGGAAGAAAAAGATGGAAGCCAACTACAGTATCCAGTGTGTTTCCATTTATGACACCAAATCAACAGTTTATGACTCTACCTTAGCTAGATTTATAGACCACTATCATAATGCAGACTTTTTAAAGCAGCTTAGCATAAGTCACACTGATTTAAATCTTTCCAGGTTTTATTTTTCAACACAAATTTAAAATTCTTTTAACCTAGATCTTAAAAGTTCATTTTTTCTTCCTAAGACTAACAACAATGGCAAATACCATCTGTTCAACTGTAGTTCAGGAATTTCTAAAGTAGCTCTCAAAAGGAAAAGGGAAAAAAGCCCTTCAAACATGGCTGCCATGCAGTTTCTTCAGAAATACATCAAATATTATTGCCAAAGCATTCTGTCATATATTGACCTCTTCTAGTAGCCTTTGTGAAACTAACTCCAAAACAGATTTTAGAAACTAACATCTGTCACACAGAAAACCATGAGAGAGACCTCACAGACTATTTTAACTTTGTTTCACCAACTCATATTTTGCAAGCTCTGCTTATAACCAAGAACTTCAACGCAACTACTTCAATTTTGCAACCCCAAATAGACAAGGTG
>VYZV01044766.1:0-10321 GCA_013401275.1 Pandion haliaetus | reverse complement strand
ACCCCAAATAGACAAGGTGGAGTGATGTTTTCCCGTTACAGTCAGATTTTTATTGCATTTCAAAAAATCAGTTCTAAAAAAACAACCCACAGTTTATGAGGGAAATGCTCACTACTTCATTTGTGTTTGTAAGCTTTCGTGATATACCTGCATTACCTTTCCACTTCTCCCTCATATTACAAGTAGGGTTTATTATCTTTTAAGGAAAAAAAGATTATATTTCATTGGTCTCTTGATTTCAGAAGCTGGGGTTTTAAGGGAAAAAAACAAATATCTTAAAAGTCAATAAAAATGTCTCAAGTCATTAAATCCTTGTAAGCTGATAATGGTCAGAGACACATGCAGCACATATATAAACACATACACCCACATGTAGTATTTATAAGCATGTGCATATTTCAGTGAGAGGAGAATCTACTCAAGTCAGAAAGCAAGAAATCAGTCTCAAAATATGTAGAGTCCAATTTTTCTCATCTATTTTACTTACTCTAATCTGCTAGCAAATGAGCGATGGATGAATGCTGATCAGGAAACACCACAATCTTAACATTTACATTTGATAGCAATTTCCTTCAAATGAAATAAAGGTGTCCCATTCATTTTAATTGTCCTAAGATACATATAGGAAAGTAGCAGTAAGGGAAATAAAATGTCATTCTTAATAACTGTTATTAGAAAAGCAGACAAGTACTATCCATATTTGGGCTACACAGCTTCAAGTGATTAGTCTGATTTAAAACAGCAACAAAAACAGTTTGACAAAATTAGTACCATTGAAATATTGGGAAACTGCAGCATTGCTTATCTTTACTATACTCATAGTATTTAACTAGTAACAGACAGGAATCATGGGGATGGGATAGAAGACAGTCAATGAGGAAAGGAGGAAAACAGACTGCTTCATTACAGATATTTTGAAAGTCAGCGTAATGAAGAATTACCACGCTTAAATCTGTAGGATAGCCATCTTCGTCAACACTTCACTTAATAGTTTTAAGTTGAATGAAAAGCCCTTTGAAAAGAACAAAAAACCCAAGAATTGTTCTATTGACTGAATGAAAGCCATTATACCATAGGAAGCCATAAGGTGAAAGAGATTAAATCAAACATTCATCCTGTTTGGATAAAGGCAACTATTAGCAGAAGAACATAAAAAGCTTTGAAAGAACTGTTTACATTTGTACTAAAACACACAAAGGATGAAACCCCGATTCCACTGAGATACACTGCAAATCTCCCATTGATTTAACAAGGGTCAAGATTTCACGTAGAAAGACCAAACACCTAAATAACAGCATTAACCGCTAGGAAACTGCAATTCCATGCAGAACCATCTTAACAATCAACGCAGAGAGAAGGCCCATTAAAATGAACTGTAATTCAGCATACAGACTTCTCATATCCAATTCCAAAAAATGCTTCTAGATAATAGGCAAAATCCTCTTTCATAGTCCAATGGTCCTAAATGATATATTGGTCAACTTGTACCCCAGCTGAATGATCTTGAGGATACTCAGTCCCATAAGGGCCCCAAAAAGCTGAACCATTTTTACAGTCTTTTTCATTGCTGCCAAACTTGAACATCTCATGCAGAGCCCAATTATACCAAAAAGCCAAAAGCAGGGATATTTCACCACCAAGCAATGGAACGTAAAAGATTGTTACACAAACCCCAGCAATTTCTTAAAAGACAGATTTTAAGATTCACCCATCTTCCACATTAGGTAGGACTTCAGGGGTTGGGGAGGTGTAAATCCCATTTAGATTCAATGTGTTTTAAACATTGAACTTTTTTTTTTTTTCTCCAATGTCAGTTATTGAGAATGACAAATGTCAAATTAACTGATATAATTAGAGATACATATCCATATTTTTCTGACTAGAGCATTTATGCTGACTTCATCAAGAAGTTGTTTGTAGTTTTGATGCCATATTATAATGCATAAAGTTTTAACAACTTACCCTTAATAACTCAGTCCCTTACTCAACAGCTATAAGCAGTCATCATACTCATTTTTATTGGAATACATACAGAAAAAAAATAGGAAGTCATTTAGAATGAACTCTCCTAAAGTACACTTTAGAAATCTACACTTAAACATTTTAAACATTTAAATTCCCTTCATTAATCTAGTCTATGTAGTGAATTTGCAGCTCATAAAAGAACAAAACACTGAAGCATTACAGGCATCCTGTAGATGTCTGCTCAAAGCCCCACAGCAAATACGCACAATTCTCTCCAACTGGATATAGTTGTTAGCACGTTCAACTACCCTGATTAATATAAAACTAAAAACAAAACAGAAGTTCTCACTACTGTTTTGCAGTCATTCAGAAGCAGCCAGATTACACGAACAGAGTTCACAAAGATGTAAACAACATGGAAGGCTCAGTTTCTTTCATTCAACAGCAGGGTTTACTGCGAAGAAATAATTGCATCAAAGCATACTCAGCAAGTCCACACATCCTATTCAAGGATTTTGGCACACTCCAATCTTACACTGCAACTTCAAGAGATGTGGAACTCAAAATGAATTGTGAAGTTTTCTTTTAGGTTTGTATCATTTCTTATACCCCACATTTAAGTATGTAGGCACATATGTATGTATACAAAATTAAATCTGTTTAAAATAAATAAAGAATACATAGCTGCATGTTTTATATACACATTTTCTGAACACTACATAAAACATACACCAGACATTCTGTTATGCTGTTCTGCAAGAAGTAACTTGGAGTACAGGGAAGTGTATGATGCTGCAGAAAGCGCTTTATATATTACATCGTAAAGTGACAGACAAGTAACCCTGCCTCTACATGCAGTGACAGATTTAACAGCTCTTCAAATCACACCACAAGTGGGTCTTGCAAAATTCCTTCTAACTTATTTTTACAAACACCCATTCCAAATCATGGCAACTTTTCTATTTTTAAATAACAACATACTAAGCTCACAGATAAAATCTAACAGGATCAAATTTTAGTCAGAGAATATTTTCTTTTTGATATAACAAATGCCTTTCTCAAGTTTGACATGGCGCTTCCTTTTCCCACCTCTAGTTCTTTTCAAACCGTCTTCTCTTTTTACACTTATTACTTCTACTCACACTTTTCAAACTTGTCAAAAAGGTTCACCTGTTCTCTGATTCCAAAGTTTAACACACTCAGATTCCAGATTCCTAGTTACCCACCTCTCTACCTCAGATGCAATTACCAAAGGTACGAATATATTATTTAATATGGGCTTGCCAGTATGCTACATAAAACCTGCATTTGTGGAAATGAAAAAAGTGTGTCAAGTCTCAAATAAACTAGGATGTTCTTTAAAATTCAGCATAAAACCCATAACAAAACACCACAATTTGTGTTCAGCAAGTAAGCCAATTTTTTAAGTCACAACAACCCACGTTTACTGGGCTGTCTGGCGAGGACCACAGGAAGTCACCCTGTAGGAAAACAAGGGGCAGTCGAAACTAGTATCCCTGTCTTTGACAATGGCCAACTGCAAGTGCCTACAAAAAAAAAAAAAAAAAACACATACAATACTGCTCCTGGATAGTCTCTCCCAGCCTCCAGCAGTGGGTTGCACAAGACCACTTCAACAAGAGGTTGTGCCTCTATTTTATGCACATCGGAATTTTTTTTCTTTCATAAAGCTGTACAACCATTTGCTGAATCCATCTGAAGGTTAGCATCTACAACACTCTGCACCTTTGCCCATAGAGAAGGGTTTGGGGATAAGCTGATGCGGTGGGTTGACCCTGGCTGGACACCAGGTGCCCACCAAGCCACTCTATCACTCCCCTTTCTCAGCTGGACAGGAGAAGAGAAAATATATCAAAAGTCTCCTGGGTCAAGATAAGGACAGGGAGGGATCACTCACCAATTACTGTCACGGGCAAAACAGACTTTACTTCAGGAAATTAATTTAATTTATTGCTAACAAAATCAGAATAGGGTAATGAGAAAAAAAACCCCAAATCTCAAAACACCTTCCCCCACATCTGTCCCTTCTTCCCAGGCTCAACTTCACTCCCGATTTTCTTTGCCTCCTCCCCACCCCGAGTGACACAGAGGAACAGGGAATGGGGGTTGCAGTCAGTTCATCACACATTGTTTCCGACACACCTTCCTCCTCCGGGGCAGGACTCCTCACACTCTTCCCCTGCTCCAGCGTGGGGTCCCTCCCACGGGAGAGTCCTCCATGAACTTCTCCAACGTGAGTCCTTCCCACAGGCTGCAGTTATTCACAAACTGCTCCAGCATGGGTCCTTTCCACAGGGTGCAGTCCTTCAGGAGCAAACTACTCCAGCGTGGGTCCCCTGTGGGCTCACAAGTCCTGACAGCAAACCTGCTCCAGCGTGGGCTCCTCTCTCCATGGGTCCAGGAGCCTGCTGCAGCATGGGCTTCCCACGGGGTCACAGCCTCCTTTGGGCTTCCACCTGCTACGGCGTGGGGTCCTCCATGAGCTGCAGGTGGATATCTGCTCCACCGTGGACCTCCACGGGCTGCAGGGCGACAGCCTGCCTCACCATGGTCTTCCCCACAGGCTGCAGGGGAATCTCTGCTCCGGCACCTGGAGCACCTCCTCCCCCTCCTCCTTCACTGACCTTGGGGTCTGCACACCACAATATGTTTCTCTCACATGTTCTTACTCCTCTCTCCAGCTGCTGTTCTGCTTCTTAAATACATTATCCCAGAGGCACTACCACCATCACAGATGGGCTTGGCCTTGGCCAGCAGCAGGTCTGTCTTGGAGCTGGCTGGCATCAGCTCTATCAGACATAGGGGAAGCTTCTAGCAGCTTCTCACAGAAGCCACCCCTGTAGCTCCCCCACTACCAAAATCTTGCCATGCAAACAAAACACAGCTGAATAAAGTTGACTGTTTGGTATGAAAGATGTGAACAGCCTATATGATTGATTCAAGCACCTATTGCTAGATTGTGATTCAGTGGACTACACTAGAGAATAGCAGGAGATTCTACCTCACACAGTTGTCAAACACTATAGCTTCTGAGGATAGAAGGTTTTTATCTAGAAGAACATATAAATGAGCGTGGAAATATTCCCAAGAGGGATGGCTGCAGCAGCTGCTGCTGAAGGAGGGCTGCTAGTCTGCAGTTAGCATCTGTAGAGAGGCCAAGGAATGGTACAATGCCTGAGGAAGCATCTCATGTGATAAAACATTCTATTAAATATCCATATTGCCTCCAACCGTTTTCTTTCTCCACTACCAAAATCATTGCACTGTTTTGGAGGTAATTTGAAACTCAGGTTTTGGGATGGCCTTAGAAGGTCATTGCATCCATTCTCCTTCCTACCAAAAGGTCTGGTCCACTATACATGCTGATAATTGTTCCAAATAGTTCTTACAGCTCTCCAGTTAAAGTCATTAAATATCATAAGAGAAGCTTTTCCTAAAGTCTACCCTGAATCTTTCCTGTTGCTCTTTACTGTTTGTCCTACCCACAGAGAGCATGGAGAACATGATTTTCTCCTCTGCTTTGCAGGAGCATTTTATATACCTGAAAACTTTGCATATTGCTCAATTCTTTTTCATTCAGCTAACCACAACTCCTTTAGCATGTCAGGTCACTTTTTCCAGACTTACCAATTTTGCTGTTCTTTGTCGGAACCAACTCCAGCTGGTCCAGTTGCTACTTGAAGGGCAGCATCAAAAACCAAAGATTTTTCTCCAGCTAAATCTCAAATAAGGAATGTATCTTTCCACTCTGTTACCATCCCATAAAGTATCCCATTAAAATTGATTGCAACTGGTTTGAAGGGGGTTTTTTTCTGTTAATTTTTGTTTAATAAATCAAAAGGTATAAGACATTTGAGAGACTGAGAAATTGCCATTTGAGCACAATCACCAGGAAAGCCAGAGGTAAGTCAAAGATCCCCTTCTATGTATCCCCTACCTGTTATTTTCAGACTGCTCTTTTTTTAAGGATACCATAGGGAAGAAAGACTCTGAGAAGAGCTACACTTAGCTTGTGGTCCTCTCCACAGACAAACACACTGTAAATCTGAACCAGGCCAAATCTCACTGCCACTGGGTTTTAAAATATGTCTTTTAAAATTAAACTTACACAACATTAAGTAACATTAAACATGTTTTCAATGTCAGGACTTGATTATTTGCCATATTTACAAAAATAGGCTATGGACAACAGGGAACTACACTTGACACTAGCAATTAGCTTGCTATAGAAACAATGCATTTTATCTTTCATTTTTCCATTACTTATTTCACAGTGGGAAAGCTCTCTCTACTAAATGAAGTGCTAGCTACACCACTCAGACACTCTATAGGAGCCAGGCAAGATCTTTGCTGCCTTCTAACACAACCTTCTTGGAAACAAAAGAAACAGAAACAAATCACTTTGAGGCAACTAAGTCAAAGTGAGGACCAAGAAGAGGCCAAGCATAGGTACAAAGGGAGGAAAGGAAGTAAGTGTATTTGAAGCTGGAATTAGACCTTTGAAATTACGTTCCCAAAACATCCTGTCAATCTGACATAGAAAATCTGATTCACAAAAAGTATATGAGAAAATTCAACCTCTAACATTTTTAGCAGATATTTAATAACATTGTCGCGAATCTTCATTTTCAAGAGCCCTAGGAATAACATCTGTTTCATAACACACACCAAGCTATAACTATATACAACTAGTAATTTGCACTCTACTTTTTTAATGCCTAATGGATGCACAGGAGTACTGGATCATCAATAAATGTTTCCAGTTAAACAGCAAATAATCAAAACAAGGTGACAGTCCCGCTGAGAGCTAATCCGCTTTCACACACTTCTCCAAATCTTTAAAAGGCGGAAAAAAGAAAACTGTGGCCACTTTCAAGTGCACAATTCGGCCGTGAGAAGGTCTATCCAGACACAGATATTGCCTTGGAACTCCAAGGGCTGTCACTTAAAAAAAAAAAAAAAAAAAACAAAACCAAACGTTGAAACTATCTCTCACACCACTTAATGTTTGGTGACAAAAGCCATACCTTCCAGGGTGTTCTTGAGGTGGCACACACTTTGCTTACAATTGAAATACGCTTCGAAAGCTCTGAACCTCTTAGGTTCCCAGTTTTGGTAGCCTTCCAAATAATGCAATTAAAATTGGGAACAATATGATTATGGCTAGCAAACATTCTTTAGCTTCGTAATGACAATTTAAATGTAGTTGTCAGTCTTCTATGCCAAAATACCTGAATACTAAAGCAATTATCAAATATTCCAATTTTTGTCTTTTGAGACCTCTGAATCATTTCGTTATCTTGACACCCAGACTTCATAATCAGACAAATCTTTTAGCCTATGAGACAGAAGAGCCAGTTTTCATGAATTTCTTTTCAATCAAAACACTTCAAAAAAAAAAATAAAAGAGTATTCCTGAAAAGGAATATTCCTATCTCCATTTATTGATGAGAAAATGGAAATATGAAGCCATTTACATGTCTTTTCCAGGGTTTCTTGGTAAGCTACAGAAAACACCAGCAACAGAAAGCCATATTGGTTCATCCGCCATCTTCTGACCTAAGCAGTGTGCCAAACATTACTTCTCATGTATTTTGGATGAGGATGAAAATAAGGTTCTTATTTTTTTATCCCTCTCCTTTAAACCAATATGGATAAGTACTTCATTATTATCTACTATGAAGAAAATTTACAAGAAACCATAGGGTTATGTGGAAAAATTCAGACACCGGGATCTGTCTAGCATGTTCTCAAAGACTTTCCTTCAATTTCTTCCCCCCAGGCTTTAAGCTTTCTTTTCCACAGAATATGCTGGCTCTGTCTCCCTGGGTCAGTTGTTTTTCTACCGCTGACAGTCATATCAGATGTATTCGCATAATAGACTTGCCAAGTGGGACTGAACGTTCCATTGATTTGGAAATATCCTGAATGACTAAGACTTCAAGTTTTGCCCATGTAATTAATTTAATTGGAATCAAATATTCTTATTCAGATCATTGAGATGCCTTCAGCTGTACTTATAAATTAAGATTAAAATGACGTTTATGTTAACGATGAAGCTCAAATACAGTCAAACTTGAAAGGTTGACTAATTGGGTCTCACAAGGAATTTAGATATGGCAACCCTTTTAGATCTTCACCAAGTAGTTTAATAGTATATACTAGAATAAGATGATAAATAATTTAAGAGATCAGCCTTATGCATGGATTTGTGGAGAGACAGAAAGAGAAAGTGAAAAGCTGCTGCTAGTATTTCTCCCTGCCTGCAACCACATGCACCTATGAATTTTGAATGTGCTGGAAAAAAAAATTTTAAAACTCCTACTCTTCAGCATATTCTATTTTACATAACTGAATACCACGAGAGTGTCCACACAATTTTCAGATAGCATTAATGCAATTCCAGTAATCCAGAAACTGTGCCTCTCTGTCTTATTAAAAAAAGCTGTCTGAAAATACTTTAAAGAAACCATTTTTCTGTCCAAAATGGTGATTTTATTAGAACCTATAATAAAGAACCCAGGGTCAACAAGCTGCTAGAAAGCTAACAAAGCCACAAATTGCATATGAATATTTAATACAGATGAAGTTCTGCAACTGACCACCTACTAAACATTCTGGCATTACCTCTTATATTTGTTTTTCCATGGAAAACTTTAGGGAGTTAAGGTTTTTTTCCTTTCTTTGGAGAGTAAACACTTTTTGCAGCCTAGAGATATTTTGTGAAAGAAACTGTTATTTTCTATTGAGTGAACGGTGAGAACCAAGACTGTTTCTGTAATCCTNAGCAAATAGATGAGGTAGGATGAGATTTGAAATCATTGTCTTAGATCGTCTTTGCTACTCTCTACAACAGGATGCTTTAAGCACCAGAGGAGCTTTTTACACGCTACATCCTACCTGCATCTCCAACCAGAAGGCACCCACCTTCAAGCTAAAAGACAAGTTCATGGTTAGAGTACCAAGCTTCCCAACTGCATATGCGAGATACCCACAGAACGCCTTTTGAACTAAAATTTGCATCCTGTAGAAAAATACAGAGCAAGGAGAAAGCAGCAGCAGATTCTTATTGAAATAAACCCCTTTTTCCTTTTCTCTACTGATCACGGGGGGGAGTAAAAAAGAAAGAGTCCACAGACGTATGTATATCAGATATTAACTGCATACAGTACCAAGATATGTTAATTCACTTATTATTCCTACATTACAATCTCTGATAATATCTAATTTTAAGAAACAAGGTACATAAAGCAAGAAGTGAAAACTTAAAGCACTTTAATATCAATATAAATACCCTTAAAGTCTCTATTTTAAAATACTAGTAAATTGTGGCTATTATTATCCAAGAATGCTCTTTGCAGCCCTCCAGTGGTCAAATACAAAGCAGAACCCAACAAGAAAACAACTCCGATTTGTGTGATGAACTACCTGCAGCATTCAAAAAGACATCCACCATGAATTAAAAACCTGTGTACTTGTCTAAAGAACAGATGCATATAAAGAAGATAATTACCTTAAAATCCATAAGAAAGTGACCGGAGGAAAATAATTCCCCCCATCCAAATGTGCCATGTTATTTGTTGTAACGCACAGTTAAGCTGTGCGGAAAACACTGTATCCCACCAGGACCTGAAGGTATATACCTTGGGTTAGTAACAGAAGTAGCAATTCATTTCCTACAGCTACTTTCTGCTATTCAAACAGGTTAATCTAAAGAAGGTTAAGGCCATGTTTGCTGGAAAGGATCAGTTTCCTCTCAAAGTTAGGACTCATGAAGATTTTGGGGTTTGGTTTGGGTTTTAAGAAAACAAACAAACAAAAACCAAACAAGCACTAAAGTTTTCCTTTCTCTCTCTCTCACACACATGCACAAGTAAAATAAAAGGTAAAGCTTCATATGAAAGTAAAAAGAACAGAACGGCTTTTAAATAATAGAAAATAACCTGAGGCACACCTCTCAAAACTAAGTTTTTAAAACTTGGGGCTGGAAAGTCAGAGCAGACCTGCAAGAAAACAACGCCAAGGGAAAAGAAAACGACCAAAGGAAAGACGACCCCGAGACCTGGGAGACCGGAGCCTTTCTGAAGGGGCAACGCTTGCGTTAGGCGGCTACAGGTTCCCGGAGCCGCGCAGGGGTAGCACTGCAGAGCAGTAACTTTCAGTAAACCTGCGACAACCTGCGCTTCCCTGCGAGCAGCAGGGTAAACGGGGAGGCAGACAACGGACTGGGGACGCTCTGGTCGACCTGATGCCGCGGCCCCCCAGAAAACTCGACGGTTACCGTCGCCTTCCCCCCCTCTCAGCCCTCCCTGACCGTTTACGTAGAGGCAGGAGT
>VYZV01044765.1:86275-134822 GCA_013401275.1 Pandion haliaetus | reverse complement strand
TTAGACTATATAGCTCCAAGCAGAATGGGCTTCTCTCAGGGTTACAGTCTTTTACTATAACTTTGAGATAATTAATATAGCTGACAGATTTTGTGATTATTTGTGTCTGGAATTTTATGGAAGGAAGTCCAAGTTCCGATAGCATAAAACTAGATGAAGACTGAAATTAAGCTTTGAATGTATCAGTAAAGCAATACCACTAACATTAGTGATTAGGAATAGCAGGTTGGGACAAAGTTTTGAGGTATGTGTATAGAACCGGTGACTGCTGCAAAATAAATAAGCTATTAACTATAAGACTGTGGCACTCATTGAATTTCTTGCCACTAACAATGTACTTTCTAAGACATCTGGCTATAATATTTGTTGCCATGTAATAGTAAAAATACTTATGTTCAGGAAGGAAGCAGTAAAGGGACAGTACTGAAAAACTACCAACCAAAAGCTTAATAGCTGCTGAAGGAACACAACTAATAGTCTAAACTAACTGGTTAGGCTGACCTTATGAAATTGGAAAGTCTCTTGCTGACTTCTACACTTAACCCTGTTTTCTGAACTGAGTGCTTTGAGAACTGAGGAATTTTTGTGAATACTTCCAAGCGCTGTTGAGGCTGTCACAGTGAACAACGAACAAGAAATACAGATACAACGAACTAGAAATATCCATGTGTCATAATAAAATGTAAGATGCAAAAGTTATCGTGTGCCATGAGTTTATGAGCCAGAACATTTATAAGTTGCTGTTGCAAAGGAAACTGGTTGCAGCTTAACAGTATTAGAACTGTTTCTTAGATGTAGTAATAATGCATTTATTTTCATGGCCTTACTTGGATCAATGGGTTACTTGAATCCAAGAGTTAATGAAATTAGTCACAGCAACATTTGCTTAGGAAGTATTTTCTAAAAAGTTTAAGGGAAAAGACCCTGGATCATCTATGTTCTAAATGTAAAGGCTTAGGATGAGATAATTCTCATATAATTTTAGCCATTTAGAGGATAAAAGTTAGTGCTGCCTTTGTAGCAAATAGTGTAAAGTAAGTGGGCTGAATTGCCCTCCAGAGGTGTCATTCCTTAGATGCCTATTTTAGGATAGGAGGAATTATCCCATTGACGTCTCAGAACTTCTTCCCTTAGTACAGAGTGCCTATACAGCTGGTGAGAAGGGACACCTAACTTGCACCTGTCTAGACAGATTCATCAGTATTTTTTTTTACAGTAGGAAATCCTAAGTAGTGGCCACTGTAGGAATTTCAGCATCCTCTCAAAAAAAGGGAGAGGTCCTATTTCTTAGGGCAAGATTTTACAATTTGTCCAAATATAAGTGTTTTGAATATATCTACAGGAAATAAGCAGTGGGAAACATAAGCCTTTACCTTAGGCATAATATGTGGACTATAGGTGGAGAGGGGTCCAATTTTCCATTCCCTGTAAGTTTCATCCAATTTATAGTCTGCTCTGTATTCTGTCAGTTAAAACAGTCCCCTAGGGACTTTTTCCAAAGGAAGTGGGCCAGATTATTGGAGAAAGCTATGCTTTGACTTCTACCCACTTCTGATCCAAATTTAGTAATATATTCCCATTTGTTGGCCTGCCATCACTTAGAGGCTTCCATATGGATGGAAGGAATGATAACCACTATCTGTTCTATTAGTTTCACTGAGCAACACAAAACCAAACACATGAAGTTAAATTTTGATCTCACTGAATGTAGTAGCAAAACTGCTGTGGATTTTAGTGGTATTAGCTTTTTACTTCTGGTATGTTTACGGCCACTCTGAACTTTCTTTTCTCTGCACTTATGCCCTGGTGTACTGTGGGTTTTTTGGGGGTGGTTTTTTTGGTTTTGTTTTTGTTTTTTATTTTGTTTTAGAACAAGACGTGGCTACTCCTTTGTTTAAGCCAATAAATCTGAATAGGGTTTTGTTTGACTGGAGTTAAAGCACTGCTGGAGGTTGCTGCTGTAATATGTAATGATATGGTCTAAAAACTACCAGCCTATGGTTATTCACTGTACCATGTTTCACACATGTAACAGGAGTGTAGAGGCAACAGACAGTTGTTCTGACAGGTGGTTTGACATCAAACTATTAAAACCATCATTCTGGCCTTACCAGACCACAGAATTAGTTGAGCAGATACTGTTTGCCTTGCCATTAATTCACTAACACTGTGAATGCTGTTGGAAACTCTGCTCAAGTTTGGAGGACCATTGTCAACTTCAATCATGCTTCTGTCAGAGTATTTTATTTGCCACTGTAACTGACTGGTGATAGCTTTGCTGGGGGAGTTAAGAGCTGTAAATCCCACTCCCCTTCCCTGCCATTAGCACTGGCCACTATGGTGTGCACTCCGCATCGCATGATGGGACGCTATCACATGGCTGTATGAAGCATATCAATACGTGAAGTGCGTGTATCCAGTGCTGGTTATAACTGAAAACTAAAATGACTGATTGAGACTTTGGGGTTGGAGCGTGTAGGCAAAGGCGAGGGGAGAAGTGAAAATAAAACCCAGTTGTTGTTTAGGCATTTAATAATGTTTTCATTACAAACAGGAAAAGGTGAAGAATTAATTATACAAAATGAAGCCTCATGTTAGGAAGCTGTGCTCTGCAGACAGAACTCTGTTGAATTACCCAGATGAAATTCCTGCAGAAAGCCTTCTCCTTTGCCAGTCGAGTAAGTCTAATAGCCTTTCAGGCTAAAACAAACTTTTAAGGATTTGTAACAACAAGTTGCTATGGTACTACAGAGACAACAACATGTCCATAAATTGAAACTAGTCATCTGACAGTGCCCATTTGACTGACCTACTTTCTACTTGCACTTTGTAAGGAACCACAAGAAGCAAATTTGGGGATGACAGAAGAAGGGGCAGTTGGAGGGGCAGACAAGAGAGGCACAATGTTAAGTAGCTTACACATGCATTGTATCTCATAATTTATAACCAAAAGAAAATGAGTGAGGGGGAATGATGAAAGAATACTAGTGTCTGATGAAACATAAGCCCAGAAGAGTGATTTCTTTCTCTTGGCTGTCACCAATAGCTTATGTGTTGGTGGCTATCTGAAGAGTCATTGTAAGGATCTTACTGCTTTTTATCTTCCTAAGGTGGATGGAAAAATAGTCTGTGTTGTGAGAAAAGCTTCTTTCTCAGGTGTTCATGTTCCCCTTGCCAAAGGTTGCTGTCCCCAAAATCAGGATGGTAGAATGTGTGTCAGCATGCCAGTCATCCCAGTCAACAGTCTGGTTCATAAGGTGGGGGTTTTTTTATCTACCAGATGGTGAGGTGGAGCAGCTAAAGTACTTTTTGCCACACTGCTCTATGCATCTGAGCATTGCCTTTTTGGCCTCATTGATCCTGTAGCTGAAGCTTGAGCCTATGTAATGTAAGCTACTCAGTGACATTCTATAGCTAGCAGCCATAACAAAATCTTACTGGATGTTGGTTTGGAACATTTGCGATATAACTCATGCTGATCAGTGGACTCTAGAAATCCCTGCTCTTTCTTACTAAGGCAGAATATCAGTTTTACTCAGAAGCTGAAAGCTAAAAGAAAGCACTGGATGCTTTGTTTTTCTATTGAATTGAAAACTCAAGCCACTTTTTTCTTAATTACACTTCTTTTTCCTGTGCTTTGCAATTACTTATGACAAATATCCATGGCTACTTGTTAACCTGCTGAAAAAACTATTAAAAGTCTTACTAAGGCTAGGAAATTTACTATTAATACTAAAGCAGCCTAGTTTGCAGCTCTGCCAACACAATGCACATCCTGATGTGCCCTGGCTTTTGACATCCAGGAAAATGATTAACTTGTAAACTTGTATGGTTTTCCTCATGAATGAATTCTGCAAGAGATACACGTGTAAGTACAGCTTCAATGCGTAGACAAGGCAAATATGCAAATGTTCAAAAGCACCATTATGTTCTCCAAAATATTTACAGTTGGGTAAATAAAGTTATGAAAAACGTAGATTCCAACAGACCTATGCGTGAAGTGAGCTCTTGAAGTCAGTGAGAGCTGTGCACTTCAATCTGGCACAGTATGTAGCATTCAGTTATGAAATAATTGGGCAATAAGACACAGTGACCATGTGAACACAGTAATTAATACACTCAGCAGTGCTTATGTGATGACTGACCTCTTGCCAGAGCTAAAAGTGAGAGCTGTGCCAGTCAGCTAAGGAGCAGAAATTCTAGAGCAGGGAGCAGGAATACTCATGTTCTCTCTGGATTTCCAAAGAGGAAAAGGTGTTTGCACACCAGGAGGGCTAGAGTGCCACTCAGCTTCCCTTCCCCAGAGGGTTGCTGTGCACTGCCCTGTCTCCACCGTCGCTTCCTCTTCCTTCCTCACCTACCCAATGGATACACTAACTTTGTTGGGGAACATGGAGGCACTGCAGTTCTCAGTAGCTGTTCCTAAAGTAATATAAAGCCTGGCTTGTTGTAAGTCAAGTTTTAATGGACATTTTTCTTTAAAGCATTCTCTTGCTTTGCTATTTGCACTGCTATTGCATCTTAACTATATGAGGGATGATAACCATAGCTTTGCTAGCTTTTGCAGCTTTGCTAGTGAAGTACATGATAATATGGCAGCTTTCATGAAATCTTTAAAAATGTGAACTTGAGTCTAGGCTATAGAAACCCTAAAGAGGGAAGAAAGGGCAGTAGGGCAGAGCAAGCTGTGAGAGATGGAGACTTCCATCTTCTAGAATATCTAAAAACTGAGATAATCTGAGGCCATTAACATTTAACATTTTTTATAGGGCCTTTCTATAATTAGTTGTTGCTTTTATTCTAGCCTATAGCTGACATACTGTAAACAGGACTGATGGGCTAATTAGCAGTCTTGGAGACCAAAGAATGTCTGGATGTGGGGTCTAACTCTAGTGACTAGAAGTTCTACAGGGGTGGCAGCATGGCACGGTTGAAACATTTGAGAACGGGTAATGCCGTATTCTATAATGCAGCTTTTCTATATGGGACAAGATAAGCTGCTTTCTTTAGATGGCATCTCTGTATTCTTTTTCAGTTCATGTTGGGCTGATGCAAAATAGACTAATGCTTTACAGACTAGTTGCACTTTTTTAAGTGGCTAATGCTACCGTACAGAGCTAATGGTAATACTAGCACGTTTTCTTCTGCAGTGAGAAAGAAAGCAGAGCCAGGCAGAGAAGGAAGAGGTTGATTCTACTTCTTTTGCATCTAGCAGTTAAAAGTCTTTGCACAGCAGATACTTTACATCCTGTTTCATAATGTTAACTCTGCACTGTACACGTTGAATCTCTCTCATAAGTGACTGGGTAAATGTCTCCAAGGCTGTCCTGTTGATGCTTGACTTAACAAACTGTAAAGGTCTGATCCTGCCTCTGCACTTTTTCTAGCTAGAACCATGGCAATCTATATCCACATTTTGCTGGTTTATATGATGAACAAAGTGTAAGAGACAGATGCATTAGATTTGTAGCAATCTTGTGGCCCTGGACTTGTACAAGAAACACTGAGTTTTTTCATTTGTATTCATATTATTATGCTTTGAGTTCATCCTAGTGTCTTGATTCAATCTAGGAAGCTCTTAATGGGATATTGTTTGTTTCTGAACTAGCAGTATCACACTAACCTACAGAGTTTTATTGGCAAAACTGGAACACTGACAGATCAGGACCCTCCTTCTCCGACCCTAACAGAAAGCAGGTGCCTCCTTATTAATGTATGAAAAATGTCCTTTAAAAATGTAACACACACACACACACACCCCAAAACCCAAAGAGGCTAAGGACCCAGCCTTTGGCAGAAACTACCTGAAAAACAATGGAAAAGAGGAAGTCCCCTCCCATGCTAAAAGCATAGGGTCAGTCACTTACAGACAACCTCTGTGGTGGTAGCAGGAAGGCTTTATAGGCAGGAGTGGAAATAGTGGGAGCCAGGCTATGAAATTTCTGGGCATTGGTCTTTCCATTAACTGGTCATGTGTGGGAAACACTTGGCAAAATCCCAGCAGGGAGAGCTCATAGCCTCTTTTCACTTATTTTTTTCCTTTCTTATGTAGGATCAAATGAGGAAGATCCAATCTCTGATTCTGCCCTGCTTTTCCCTTGGTGAGAGGAAAGCAATCAACAGTAGCTAATTAAAGGACAGTGTTTTATTATTGTTCTTAATCCAGGCTTGTGGATTAGTCTAACTCAAGCCACAAAAGAAAACAGAGATATACTGCCTGGTATAAAATGACCAATATTGACTTCTATACATATCATATCTATACAGGTATTTCTCTCTGTTTGCTGATTCATACAAATGCTACTCCACAGCACACAGATTTCAAACAATACCCCAAATGCGTTAACCAAGCTCACGGCCACTTGCCAGCTAAACCTGCTAAAGTCTTGTGCTAATCAGCAGGGGTTGGCTGCTAACATGTCATTTGCACTGTTCCTTAGTAAAGGTACTGAAGGTCATAATTTTGTGCAAACCTTAGTGTTGGCAGACAGGCAAAATAATATTAAGAGCTGGCCTTGGCAAACTAAGATGGGCCTCCAGAAAGGCCTTTTATAAGGTCCATCTAATGTGTATGGACTCTGTCATCAGTAGGATTATTCAGGATGAAATTTTGATAAGGGTCTGGAAGAAAATTGTCTACAATGGACTCTTTTTTAAAAAGTGTATCTTTGGGCCTACAGGGAACCCAGCTGTTTATACTAGTGTCCAGAAACTGCTGCCAAGGTTTTGTTGGTCTAATCTCAGAAAAAGGAGCGTTAGGTCAAACGCTTGTGTTGCAGCACTGTAGAAAAAATATTTATGAAGGCTTTATGTAGGATGTTTATTCCACAGTTACTTTTTTAAAAAAATAGAATTTAAAAAAATTCAAAACTTTTCTATAAATATTGTAAGAAAATACAGTATATAATATTTTTTTAAAAAAATACTTCTTTTCAGTGATAGGAGAACATCTAGGCATGTGACAAGGTTTATCTTCAGAATCTTGTACTTTATGATGATCTTGATTCAGAAACTGTTTCTTAGCCATCAGGAACACTTGCTGTCTGTGGTACAACCTAATGACATAGGCTGTCCCTTCAAACTCCTGTTGCAGCAGATGCAGTCTTGTGCATCTTGACAGTGAGTGGCTGAATCTGCATCAGCTGAAATGATTTGCTATATAAATTCTTTCACATTTAAACATTCTTTCACCATATAAATTCTATACTGGCTTTTATGTCAATAAGTTAAGCCATATCATGATTTAACCCCATACCCTGTTAGTAGATCCTAAAGCAGGCTTAGAGCACAGATATTTCAGAACTAGCAGTGGTGATTAAACTGGCTGCCTGCAATGTTGGTGGCTGGGGAAGGAGCAGCAAAAAGCCTGTCAGTAAACAGATTTTATTAATAGAAATCTTAGCACAAATGTCAACATACAAAAGCAAATGTGGCATTAAAATGCATGTGTTAATTCACAAGGATTAATGAAAAGTTTTTATAGTTCAAACAATATCAAATTTTGAGGAACAGCAAAAGCAATAACTCTATTTAGCTGTCATTTCCAACTAATGCATGTTTCTGAAACAAAATTAGTTCCATGGTTGCTGCACAGACTGACTTTGGTGCATGAATGGCATGTACAAGCACCTCCACTATGCGGAAGTTTCTCCTTGGGTCATGATGATCTCAGCTTTACTGGTCTCTTCTGAATGTGCAGCACTCCCAGTGACATTGCTGGCAGTTCCACATGTGCAGGAGAAGGATGGACTGGTTGGGCAGAGGACTAATGTGAGATGTAGCAGACCTGCTGGAGGTTTCCTTCTTTGATTCTGAGTTGGTCATTTAGCCACTGAACCTTCACTGACTGGTGTCAGTGTGGATTATGTCACTGATTGAAGCACAGTGGGAAGTCTCCATGTTTGTGCCTATGCTGAGCCTGAGTGGGCTGGACTACTGAGAAACCTAACGCTGGTTTGATCCCTCGCCCATTTCTGTGAAGCTATGTTGTTACCCACTAGATACCTTTTGATGCGTGTGTGGGTCTCCTAGGCCGTCTAAAACTCCTGTCATCTGCTTTTGCAATGTATGATGTCTGAACTCTCCTAAGAAGCGCTTAGCAGCTGTCTTGCAAGAAGGGCAGATGGGATAAATGTTGATGGCCAGCTAAGTGCAGCATGGTCACCCTGCCCATATGGTCTGTACACGTGTACACTTGGATCCATGTTAAGGGGAATGTAGGTCTGAGTTTTCTTTCCTCAGTCTTCCCTATATCTACCTCATGTATGTGACTGAATTTGAAAGTTAAACCAAAGCACAATTTTGAGCTCAAAAGATTGTGTAGGTGTAATGTCTGTACTTCAATTCCCCATCTCCAAAAATGGATGAAAAAGGACATTGCTGCTATTTCAGTCTTAATGACAGTGCCACTGCATATTAAAATGAAAGGCTGAAGTACTTGAGTACTACAGTGACTGGAGTCATAAAAGTATCATACACAATCGTATTGTAGTTATGCTTCTTGTTTCTATAGCAACATTCAGCCAAGAATCTCAAGGGTCTTTACAAGTATTCATGAATTAAACCTGTGAGGTAAGGGATGGTGATTATTCTTGTCTGCAAATAAGAAAATGCAAAGGTTAAACTACTTGGTCAAGGTCACACGACAAATCTGTATCCAAGCCAAGAATAAAAGCTGACTCTGTGGTCTGTGCTTCAGTCACCAGGCTGATACTCTCTGTTGGAAGGGCTGCACAGTGCTGAGGAAAGCCTTGTACAAAGTCTACAGATTTGCTCATTCAAAATGTACATTCCGGTTCAGATTGCCTCACTGAAGTGACCTTATATTTTTATCTCTTTGTCTATCTAAACTTTGCCCTTGTGAAAACGTCATTATATGCAGTCAAAGCAGGAGTAATATGATTTTGACAAAAGTTTTGCAAATCTCTGACAAAGCAAAACTGAAGCCTATGCTAAAAAAGTATAACAATCTTTGCATGTATGATTGCTAATCCTTCAATGGCAATTAGATAAATAGATCCAGTAATGCCTGGATCATTCCAGTGGCTACATAAACCAAAGAAAACAAAACATTTATGCGAAGAACAACTATGAATTTTCTCTGGAGTTACCACAGAGATATTGCATTATATGATGAATTAATGGGGCTTGTTGATAGACAACAACAACAAAAAGCCCACTCTCCTGGGTTTCTTTTTAAACTACAGGAAAGGAAAAACTGTAAACTTAAACTTTTTTGGTATCCAACCTCTGCTCCTCCCTCTGTATATAGTGCTGCCAGCACCAGAATATTGTAAATGGATGTATTGGAGGAGAACAATAGCCACACCTTTTTAACTCCATCATCCCACTGGATGCTGTTTGTGGAATGGAAGAGTGGAAAATAGTAAGTATGCTGTTAGGTATGTTCTCTTCTAGTCCAGGCTAAATAGTATAAAATGCTTTCTTGCTTCCTGATGTTAGGCATATAGATGTCTGACCGAAGGCATGCTGCTTTTCTTTCTTCTAGATACCATGCCTTACAGTTATTATGTGGATGTTAGTCTGCTTGTTAGCTATATCCTTGCGGTCATGCTCTTTTTTTGTCGGGGTGGCTGCAACTGAGAATTTTACACTGCTTGGAGGAATGGTTTGCTGATGTTTTCTCAAGTTCACTGGCTACCATGGCTGTATTACAGTTCTGCTGAAGAACAAGTCAGCTGGGTGAATGGCAGTAATTTAGTGAGGAAAAGTCTTGTGACAGCTGAGGATCATGTTTAGCAATGTTTGCAAGTCTGACTAAAAAGTTCGCAGAAGCGCTAAGCAAAAATGAGGCTTATTGGACTGGCCTTATTGCTTAAAGGGGGCAAAGCAGGGATGGGATAAGGACAGGGATGGGGAGGATCAGCACTGCCCCCTTGAAAGATAAAGCAGTCCTGGAAGTATGTAGTCATATATATCCCAGTTTGAATCAATATCTGATAATTTTCTCAGCTTCTCAGAAATCCCGCATACATCACCATTAAAATCAGTGAAACACTGAAAGGGTAAAGTGTAAGTGTCACGTAAGGTCTGATAATCAATCTGCATTTTGATCACTGTGTTGAGTGACAGCTGCACCTCAGCTGCCACTGTGCCCTCTGAGCTGGGCAGACAGAGATGGGGATGACTGGAGAACTTCCTCAGCCTCAGTGTGCAGTGCTAATTCTCAATTTTTTCAGTTTATTTCTCAAACTTTTTACTAGCCTTTTTCTGAAATTTCTGTAGCAGTCAGACTTGCTTGAGAATTTGTATGTAGCCAAACCCCTCAGTATTACCAGTCCTCAGCTTGCACTACAAAGGATCACTTGAATGTACAGTGTCTCTATTAGATAGGTACTGGGCCAGACTTGTCAGCTGATTTAGACTAGCTGTGGATCCAAGTATACTTACGTTTTACAGGTCAGAGAAAATCAAATGGGAGAAATGTAGGAATAGAACCTAGATGAAAATTTGACACTCTACTTGCCAATCTCAGGCTCAGGCTATTAGTTCTTCTGTTCAAAGACTATATCCACATTAATCTCACATAGTTCTTTACAGTTGTGGCAATAAATGTTTAAGTGGGAATACTTAAAGGAAATGAAATTACTGGCTTTGTATTAAAAAGATCTTGTGATCTTTTAGTGTCTTGAGATTTTTGAGAGAAGATGGCTTCTTCTGTAGATGTCTAGTTTTGCTCTGCTTTCACAGATTGGGGATGAAGCAATCCACTGTAATGAGAACGGTAGGGAAGCCCACCTTTTAGGTCTTTTGCCTGCTGTCCTGCTGCTTATGAAGGAAGAAAATTCTGGTTGCCACTGCATCAGCGTGTTGTAGCTTGGTGGCAGATGGACAGTTTAGGAAGTCCTGAGTGAAGGCACTTGGTTCTGCTGAACCCACTGAGTTCATGATCCTCAGGATGATAGGTTTCACTCCCTGCGAAATGCAAGTGCCCAGTGTTTCCCAGACTAACCTGAAATTTCTCCTAACATTGGGCAAGGTTTGCCAATGAGGTAAAATGTACTAAAGAAACTCTTTGTCGCATTTGGAAACGAATGTCACAGACAGGACTAATAGTTAACTACATGTCAGTGTAAAGTTATGATCTTCTTTGTCTAGCCAGCCCACAGGGTTAATAAATCTAGTGGAGAGAAAGGTTTCACAGAATGTACATCTGGGGTCCTGCTGGCTGGTCTTTGAGGCATTTTCCTAAATGTCAGTTGAGTGGCTATCCAAACTCAGCTGTACTTTGGCTGAAGCTTCCTCTTCTGAACGCTTGTAGTCACAGAAGATCCTAGTCAGGTAAATGTGCCCCTGTTACTTTTCTGCAGCCTTGACGATCAACTGAACTATGGTATTAGACTTATCTTGCTACTTATGAAATGCAGACTATCACTACATAACTTACCAATAGTTGAAAGTGCTTTTCTGAAATGCATCACTGAATCTGAGCAGGTCTTAAACAAGTATAGGAGCCAGCTTATTGATAAATTAGGTCTGTCCTTGCTGTTCAGATTTGCCTCATTCTTGAATGAATGATTTGTGAGAGAAACTCTGAATTGTCACAGCAGCTTTAGTGCAAATCTTTTATATCTGTAGAGAGTAGTTGTGAAACTTTGTTAGTGATAATAAGGAATGCAAGCTTATCTCTAATTTATGTAGAGACTAAACCTGATAAGAAGATGAACATGAGAAGAGTGGTGTTTGTGGACTATACCACAGCTGCCAATATACATAATGTTATTTTTCCTGTTCTGATAGAGCAGAGAATGTGGTGGACTAACAGTACCTTGATAAAAGCTGAATGCACGAGATTCTTATCTTTCATGCCTGGTAACACCTCCATGTATGGTCTTATTTAAATAAACCTAATAGACATGTCTGAAGCAAAATACTGCTCAGACATCATGTGACCTTTAGCGAAATTCTACACTCAGGCTGTCACTCATTCAGTTGTTGACACAACTGTTTGGGGATTGTGAACTGGATCAGGGAACCAGATAAGGTTAAAAATAATGCAAACAAAAAGGGGGCAGGAGAAGATGCCAGCTTACTTCTGTGGAAGGGGGGAGGTTTTGCACTTCTTCCCTGAGCTGAGCTGTGCTTTGCACTGGCTCTCTCCCCCTCCTGGACAACACCTTCAGTATTTGTCAGACCCTTCTGTAAGCTGATTTAGCTCACCAGATAGAGCAGCAGAAAACTATCTAACCCTGTGTTTTACTCTGCCATTTTAGCACATTAAATTAGCTCAAAGGAGGGTCTGGTGAGTACCAGACCTAGTAGGAGGTAAACGACAGAAGCATGACCTCCTGCTCATAGTTTCAGGGAGCTGTTAGTTTAGCTTAGTGAACCTCTGGAAACCCTGAACAAATAATTGTGTCGTTGCATGTGGGGTAGGAGAGAGCTCCAGTGCTGAGCAAAACAAGTGACTGACAGAAAGGGTAGGGAAAAATTCCATCGCCAAAATCCCCTGTATCATGAAACTGAGGTGTCAGCATGAGACAGAAGGGCAGCCCTTGCCTTTCTTTATCAGGGTGTAACAATCAGGAGATAAAGGGTTTGGAGAAGACTTAGAGCTTGGAACCTGAAGTGCTCTATTTGGAGCTAGCTGTAGGACTTTGAGAGAAATGTAGAGCTGAGTACGAAATAACAAAAGGAGATCGTAAAGTAAATGGAGATTTTTCCCCTTTAAAAACAAAGATAATCAGTGGATAGATAAAATTTAGATTTGTTTATAGAGTGATTCTCTTATCATTGCCTAGAAAAATAATTCATTTCTGATTTCAATAGCCAATTGCAGATAATTTCACAGACTGGTGGCTAGACAGCCCTTGCTGAATTTCGACTATGCACATTCTGCATGTAGGTCTTGTCTTTCTAGCTCTGATGATCTGTCTTCGCCCCCTAGGGACCATCACCAATGGACCAACTGCGTGCTTTTAATTTGTAGTACTTCAGCAAACTTAATTTCTTTCCCATTGCAGTGATGGCTGTTTAATTAGGGGAAGCAAACTACCCACAGTACACTGAACTGGATTAGGAGTGTGCAGATATAACTAGGACTTTTTCAGTCCCGGAGACATAGCAGATTGTCAGTAAGATGAAACCATTAAACTCTGAGCTTAACAAAACCAGTTTCAACTAATAACTAAAATCCCATGGCTAGCTTATGTCTGCTCAATGCTGCTCAAAGTGAACATGTAGCTTTAATTGGATACTCAAGGACAGAGGCTAAATAAGCTCACTACCACCTCTGACATTACCACAGCCCATTTATGATCAGTATTTGCATCAGTGATTTCATGAAGAAGCTAAAGACTAGACATATCTACAGGAGACATTAAGCTTGTTTTTTGGGTAGAGGATTCCTCAGTTAGCTATGTTTACTGTAATGCTAATTTCTGATTATTCGCAATGCACCTTAGAGACAAACGCTGAAATGTGACTAGCCACAGTTTGCATAAAAGCACATTGATACATAGAAATTCACCATGAGGACATGATTTGATGAGACAGGGATGTTGATGGAAACACAGCTTTATGGGAGTGCCCACCCTTCCTGGTGGTGCTAAAAAGCCTGCCGGAGTGAAGGTATTGCTCCTAATGGAGGTCAGCTCTTTGATCTGCTGCTCAGTGTAACCCACAAAGAGTTTCACTGGCACAACAGAAGAGGGGCAGGAGGGAACAGCCATGTTTGCTCAGTTGTGTCACTGAAGCTCTTTTGTCATTAGCCTACAGCCAGAGAACTAGAAAAGTAGCTTCTTTATCCACCTTCAGCTCTCATCTAAATGAGGAACCACTTGTTCCTGTTCTTGTGCTGCCGTTCACTCTTTTTTCCAATTGTGCTGTTGGAGTCTATGTGAGGCTGACTGTAAGTTGATCAGTGAAATTATCCAGGTTGAAAAGCCATTCCCATTCTTTATTTTAAGTTCTGACAGTTCAATTGATACTGTATTAACAGTCCCACATAGGTAGTTGCACAGCACAAATAAGAAGAAAATCAGTTAGCCAAGGATAAAGGATGTCAGAAAACTTTTATTGGTTTAGTTGTGGGTGAAAATGTGAATAAAACTACACTTTAAATGAAAGGTGCAGTTTAAAACTGACTTAGTTTATTAAAACAGTACAGTTTTGTGGGAAGGGCAACCTTGCATTTTGTATCTTCCTCTGCGAGGCAGGTTTGAATCACTCACTGATATCCGTGGAGGCGCTTGTACCAGTTTGCTATGTGGGTTTGAAACTGGCGCTCTAGTCATGCTGATTGTTCAGATTCTTTTCTCCTTGCTTAGTTAAAAGCATTGATCCTCTCGCTCCTAATTACCCTTTTATAGCCCTGAAGAGAACGCTGCTTTATGATTACCTTGTCGTTCATCAAGTTCTCTTTTCTTTTGAATTGATAGGACTCTGATAGGGTGCACAACATTCATTAATTAGATACAGGAAGAAGCAGCTGTGGTGCTGTGATTTTAATAGTTACCCAAGATCTGAATACAAGGCAAACTCAGGGTGACACCTCCTTGGAAAGATTCCTAGTGAAAACTGCCCTGGAGGGAGCATATCCAGCAAACAAAATTACCCAGGGCAAGGCTTGTCAGTTACTGCAAACTGAGAAGAGGCAGCTTGGAAAAACAAATTGAACATTGCTGTAGGAAGGAAATCATGCCAGTGCATTCTGTGAGAGACTGAGCACATGATGAGGGTGAGGACACCCTCAGAGATGCCCTCCTCAGTGACACTTGAATGGGTCACTGAGGACAGAAGAATTAAAAAAAGTCATGATTAATACTTGGTGTCTGTGACATGTCTTGCAGCAATAGAACATTCAAATCCTTTGCAGTGCTCTCATTGTTAATTATAGGTCCCTTCAATCGTTAACATCGGGTAGATCACAGAGTCCACATCTTGCAGTTTCAAGATATCTTCTTTACCTCAGGTTTTTTTTTCCATCTATTCTAATTTTAAAAATCCCAGTTAACATGACAGCTGGTACCAATAGCATGCCAATTACTGAACTTCCTGTAGTGTGAGAGGAAAAAAGCACACCCTTTTTTGAGAGGATTTGAAAGTTCCATGTGCTGAATATGGATGGGTGCAGCCTCCCCATTTTCTGCCTAATAATTACTCCAAGCTTGTACTTTTGTGTAAAGATTTAAATAGAAATCTAAAGTGCAGCTGAAGAAATAGCCCAGATGAATTTTTTCTCACGAAGCATGTAAAAATGCAGCCTCAAATTGAAAGTTACGATATTTTTCTTAAAACTTACTGTTGTTTATTAGACACTGAAGAGGCTTTTCTCCTAAATGATTATACACTGGGTTAACTTTAGCAAGGAACAAGAGCAGGTCTTAAGTAATACATTACTTTCCCATAGCTTGAGCACATGGGCTGCATATTTGCAAGGGATAGCACCACTGCACCAAAAAACCCAGCATTGTAGACATTATGCTGCAAAGCAACCCAGACTCCTTGACAACAAAGCTGGAGGGTTTTCCCATAAACTTCTTTTTCCCAAAGAACAAGACAAACATTTCAAGTTTATGGGTACTCCTGCACTATTTCATGCTATAATTTCATTGGTTGCTATGCTTGTATTATATTTTTATTTAAGTGAAGAAGCTGTGTAAGGCCTGGTTAGTAAAACTTTGCTAAAAATGTCACTGAACAATCCCTAACTCATTATCAGCTTTTAATAAAAGCATAATACATAACATTTCCTAATAGTATATTAATTCTTTACAAGTACTTCTTCTGGAATAGATGTGAAGAAATAATACACATGGTATTTTTTTCCTACTACATCAGGTATTATTAAGTTTGAGTGAAGAGTTAGGCAGCTGTTTTCATTTTTCTGGGTGCCAAGGTAGGCTGTGATGATCTTGTGTATGGGATGTTGGCTTATAGTCTGGTATCGCTATGCTAGGTGGAACGATGAGACAGCATGGCTGTAATTTTATCTAACTGTAAAAATTCTAAGTTTTTGAAAAGAGAACATTAATTTGAAATATTCTGTCTTCTGAAGAGGTGTGATTTTTTTTTTCTTACAGTATATTGTAAAATAGTAATATATTGCATCTGCATTTGTTGTTTGTTTGCTTTGGTGGAGGGGTGGGAGGTTCACAGGAAAGAAGTTTAACTGCAGAAGTACTTGGGATTTGTTTTGTTAACATTTTCAGGGGTTTTATTTTACATTGACCGAGTACAGGCTCATGTTGACAATACAACATTATTTTTCCAGCTGCTCCCTTACGTGTTAACAAACTAAGATATTTCTTTGACCATCATATCGCTTGGATTATTATGTGCCTTAACCCCAACATAATACCTAATGGGTTTGGAAAATTACAGCTCTTGGAGATATTTAAATATGGAACCTCTTCAAGTATTTAGCTGTCAGACTGTCCATTTGCATATTAGAAAGTCAACAATAGCCACCACAGGACTGTATTAAAATAATAAAAATCTCCTGTTTAGACATATTGAGTCACATAAACAAACAGATTATGTATCTTGCAAAATATGTCATTAGTGTTTATTCTTAACATGGTTCTTAGATATTGAAAACACTGAACATATTGTCTGTTGTGCATAAACATTTGTGCAATTAGTACAGCAAACAAGCACAAGCGATGTTCTTAACAAGGACTATTCAGTTATTGCCACAGCATTCCAAAAAAGCCTACCTGAATTAGCCTAGCATACTAAACCAGTATATTTTTTCCTAATACAAGAGATCCTCTGTGTATTTGAAAGATCAGCTCATATGAATTTGGCAGCCTGAACTGGAACCCACATGCTGTCATGCTAGTGAGCCAGCACTGTTCTGGAGTCTTGCTGAAGGCATACATACTTGATTTTTTTTTCCCCCGTGAAAAGCACTGAAGTTACTATCCTTAAGTAAAGGACACACACGAGTGACAGTGGTCTCACCATTGGTTTCACTCGCTTTTAGTATGTGGGTCTGTCTCTGGCCAGGTGTTTGGTTCTTGTAAGGAGTCAGAAACAGGAGGCCAGGCACAAGCTTCTGCAGGTCTGCTGAAACATGGTAATCGCAGATGTGCCTGTTTATATCAACAAACACAAGGTAACTGAATATTTTAGCAGGCAGTAAATCATGTTGTTTTACTAAAGGCTAAGAGTGTGTTTTTTTGTGGCTTAGCTGATAAACGTTTAAGTTGACTGATGTGTTTGGGCCTTAATTAATTTCTTTCCAGTTATACTGGATTGCTTATCACAAGATCACGATTTGAAAGAAAATCTCCCCAACCCGCTCACTGCAAGGCACCAAATAACTCCTATCTTACCCCAGTCTCATCAAACTCATAGAATCATCGAATGGTTTGGGTTGGAAGGGACCTTAAAGGTCACGTAGTTCCAACCCCCCTGCCATGGGCTGGGACACCTTCCACTAGACCAGGTTGCTCAAAGCCCCATCCAACCTGGCCTTGAACACTTCCAGGGTTGGGGCATCCACAACTGCTCTGGGCAACCTGTTCCAGTGCCTCACCACCATCATGAAGAATTTCTTCCTAATATCTAATCTAAGTCTACCCTCTTTTAGTTTAAAGCTATCACCCCTTGTCCTATCACTACGTGCTCTTGTAAGAGGTCTCTCTCTGGCTTTCTTGTAGGCCCCCTTTAGGTACTGGAAGGCTGCTGTAAGGTCTCCCTGGAACTTTGTCTTCTTCAGGCTGAACAACCCCAACTCTCTCAGCCTGTCCTCATAGGAGAGGTGCTTCAGCCCCCTGATCATCTTCGTTGCCCTCCTTTGGACTTGTTCCCACAGGCCTGTGTTCATCATCAGAAAGAATCTTCCCACAAACCCTGTGTATCATTAGTGGAACCAAACTGTGTCAGAACAACAAATGCAAAAGTAATACACAAATTTCTACAGCAACCACAGTAAATGCTCCCTTCTTTGAACAGATGCATCAGTTGTCTTTCATCTCTTCCCCACTCTGTCCTATCATCAGTCCTCTGGCTCTATTTCCCATCTAATCTGCTTGTTTCCGTTACTCTCTCTGATATTATCAAATAGGTAATGTAACTGAGAAAAATTCAGAGGGACTGTCTCCAAAATATAGTTAGCTTTAGTTTGCTACTTCTGTTTTGGACCTGTAGAAAGATTTGTGCCCCTGAAAATTGTCTGCTTTTCTTGAGAGCAGCACTTAGTCTAAGGAAAGATCTTGCCTCTCCCCATGATTTTTCCTTCCTGGCAGAGATGACATCTTCCTTACTTTGCTTGCTTTGGATTAAGGAAAATAGTTACAGAATTATTTTTAGCCTGGATTTGTTGACTGATCCAGTCCACTGAGCTGCCCCACAACAACTGTGTCGGTACAACTGGTGGGATGTGAGCGGTGCTGCAGGAACAGCACTTGGTCGCTGGGAGAATGGATGGGAACTTCTTAAGGCAGCTGCTCGATCTCATTTAGCTATACCTCTCAATGTTAACTGGGGAGCTTTCTTGCACACCTAACTCCTTTAAATACAAGTGCTCTAATTTTATAACCAGGTTATGTTTGTAAATGTCAATACCCCAATTCATTTGCCTGGAGAAACATGAATAGTAAGAAGATTCAAATACTTTGGAGTGTTATGGCACTGCTTACCAAAGTATTTGAGTGGTTCTAAGAAACAATTACTATGTTCCGAGTGGTAGTGTGAGCATCAAACTGCTGACTATTTTTTGTGAATAGCAAAACTGCCCAAAATGCAGTTTTAGGAAGAGTGAAGCTAATAATTTTTAGGTCAGATACTCAAAGATTTTTCCATAAAAAAAGAAAAAACATGGAAAGTCAGCATATTCCATTTTGTAACTTCATAAGTTTAAAATTTGGTTTCTGAAATGCCATTTTGATTTGGAAATTGTCCTCTTTATTATGATTTTAATAGAAAGTCTGTTAGCCTAGAGATGAAACACAAGACTGGTTTTTAGCCTAAGTAAAATGTTCTGGGTGAACTTGAAAGGAATTTTTTGTTTATTTAGCGTTATCCACAACTTGGCCAATTGATTAAACAAAAGTTCTATAAATATGAAACTGCTCATAGGTGCCTATGATTTTAAATTCATTATAATAAAATATTTGTGTATTGAAATTTTCTTGGCCTTTAAATGGATGTCTACATATGCAGAGCCATGTTTTGCACACATAGCAGTTTTGAGCAGCAAAACTGTTGCAGAAGCAGCCAGAACGTGGTCTTCTTTTGTTTGAACAGCAAATGCCAATTTTACTTTTGATCTAAACAGTAAATTTCTTGTGATAGGGATATATGAGTTGTTTTTATTCATTAGACTAGACCTTTGGGAAATTTATACTCTGTAGGACTTTTTGAAGAGGACAGTGACAAAACTGAAATATGTTATGAAATGATACAGGCAGTGTCAGTTATTTTAGTATATTTATTGCATTTCTTGAATATTCCCCTAGTTTCGTCTCTATGCCTCACATGTAAGATGAGTAGCTTGTTTTGTCTGTCTGGTTGCACTGTTCTCACCCTCTTCATGGAGCTGTTTTATTTAATGATATGAACATCAGTTCATGCTGAAACAGTAGCTTTTCTCGTTGATTTCACACAATTATGTCTGTTGAGATCAGTCCTTTTGATAGTGGTTTTCTGTGCAATCAGTGTGGACAAGAATGAAGGGGATCTGGAGAGTATTATCATCCCCATGGTGTACTCAGGAGAATTGAAACCTAGGCAGACTGTGACTTCTTGAAGAAACCCAGAACTGAACCTTCTTGGCCTACACCTTTACATAAAAATGACTCAGAAAAGCTTTCAATGGCTGAAGAATCAGCCATAGAAATGTGTTTGTACAGAACAGACTGAGCTTTGAAGAAAACTGGAAAAATGTTTTTGTTCATAGCATTTAGAACTCTGGTTTATAAACATTTGTATTTGATTAGCTTCACCCTCAATTACAGCTCTGACTAAGCTTGCAATCCATAATTCTGAGACCTCAAAGAAGAATTTCAGCAAAAATACAGAATGTCAGAGTTGACATTCTGGAAATGTGTAAGGGAAAGGATAAAACAAATAAAACTAGCCCCCGCGTTTTGTGAAGGAATGTTCTATGTGCTGGAAATACTGTTACCAAGTACAGTCATGGGAATCACATGCAATGGCAAGGAAGAGTAAGCGGTATGAATTACTGAATATACTTTTTGTTTCTTAAAAATGTTGTATAATCTTTGTGCATGAATAAAAGAATGAAGAGGATGTGTCTTGGAGAAAAAGTAAATGTCACATTTGAAGGAAAAAGTTAATAAAAATCATGAGTCAAACATCCATATTTGATGCAATCTAACCTGAGAGCTGCTAGAGCTCTGTTAAGCTGAATGCTGTAGTCTCCCAAGGCTCTCTGCGTGCACAGTTAATTCCACAATCAATACCTTCTTCCAAAATGTGATTAACTACAGCTGAGTTAAGACACTGCTCTAAATTGCCCCCAGAAGAGTTGTTCTTTTTCATCAGCCAGATATCCGAATATTACTGCTGGGTAGTGTAAAGAATGTATCTGCCCCTCTGCTTTTGCCTTTATAAAGCAGGAAGGATAATTCTGGTGAAGCTTTTGGAGAACTAAGGACACACTACTGAATGATATCTAGGTGTTGCTTTTATTAAATTTGTCCATATGCCAGTTCAGCTATATATTGTGTTAAGAGTCTATACTAGACTGCAAAAAAATTACAGGATAAATTCTCAAAAAGATTTAGGGACTTAAATCCTATTTCCAAGATTGAGGTGAAAGGGGGATTTATTTAATGAAATGCTGATATGTAGAAATGTGCTACCTCTGAATTCAGGGAAGAGAAGTGGGTACTTTGTAGAGTGTTTCGTTTCATCCTACAGTCAACATCCAAAACAGGTCAAGTGTGTCTTTGCTGACCAGCTCAGGTCTTTTCTTCAGACATCTAAACCAGCATGATGAATTCTACTCATGGCCATCTAGTGCTTTATTCAGAAGGTCAAAGTTCTATCTACAGCTGTCAATCAGTTATTTCGCTGGGCACCTCTCAAAGCTTAGATTTGTCCAGAAGGAAATTTTATGCAAAGGAGTTAGGGAATGGCCTGTAATAATCTGGCCTGTAGCCTAAGGCCTAAGTCTCCTTGAAAGTCCAAAGGATTAGGGTCCTAAGCCACTCTGGCACTTTCAGAATGTTTATTTTCAGTGATGTTGGAAAAGACGCTGCTTTACGTAATAAAACAGCACTTCAGTTTTGTGAAATACAGGTCTTCATCACATTGAGAGTACGCATTGCTGAGCTTTTGTCACATGATTCTGGGCCATCTTTTCACATCTGCTGATGAACCCTTAAGAAAAAAAAGAAGGGAAGAGAATTAAATTCTGTCTCGAAGATTCACATCTCAATTTTTCTTTTCATCAGACGGAAGAGGTAAGTGAACTAAAAGTCTTTTTGGCAATGGGGCTAGGAGGTCCAGAAGAATTTCTGCAAATAGAAAATGTCAACCAAATAATAAATATAAATAAAAAGAACATCCTGTTCTTGTTTATCTTGCAGATGAAACTAGAAGTTCGCAAACCTTTATGCACAGTTGAAAGTGGGTTTAAGACAACCTGTTGTCTGCCTAGATCTGAGCAGCTGTTTGTAGGAAAATTTTCCACATAGGTCACTGCAGAAAGAGTAAGGTGTTGACAGCCTGACGGATGAGTTTGGCTGGCATGGTGCCCATCCAGTTGTACGACTAACACTTTCATGTACAGTAAGTATCACACACATTTGGATTGCCTGTAATATAGTAGCACATCTTCTAAAATTATAAACTGAAAACAAAAGATCATTGGCATTCCTAAAGAGCAACCCACTCTTCTCCTAAATGCTCTACCAATAAAGAGAGTAGTGAAAGTTCAAATTAAACTTAGTAAAAGCTCTTTATGTGAAAGGTTGCAGCTGTTAATACGTGGAAAGGATCACGCTGCTGTGCATACAGAGCTAAAAGATAAGCAAAAGTCCTATTGCTACATAGAACTGCTCCCTGTTTCCCAGCCAGGAGCAGTGCTGCGTGTCTTTCAGAATATTGGTGGCCCTTATGTAAGCAAAATTATGCTAAATGGTCAGCCAGACATAGACATGCACACAGAATCTCATCATTGTTTCAATTAGTTGGCATTGACTGGTATCTAAAATCCCAGAAATGTCATCCTTTTGCTTTGTGCATGGAACTTAGTGTTGCTGCAATACAAATAAAAAAAATCTTCAAGCCACACTTTATCTGAAGGAAAAGACAGACATTTTCTTCTTTAGTTTTTACTTCCCAAAAGACAAATACCAATCTGTTTCTGCTAAACCTTTCCTTGACATTTCCTTTCAAAAGAGAAATGGATTACCACCCCAACACAGTAGACACTTGATCTGTTGACCAGTCCTGGTCTATTAGGGTATGGAACTGAAAATATGCATTTTGTTTTAAGTCCTGCTACTAGGTGGCTCAGTGGCCCATGTGCAAGTCATCTAACTTCCACAAGGAACCTGTGCATACCATGGCAGGTGCCTGCAGCTTGCTGGTTTAACCTTGGGCTGGAAATGAATTTGGGAAAGCTTTGTTCTGTGCTTGTCTGCCAGCGACTTACAGTAAAAAATGGCATTGAGTTCACTAACTTCTCCATTCCCCTGTTGCCATATTTGTAAAGTTGCTGTTATATTTAGTATTTACTTGCTGTTCCAAACTATTGTGAGGCAATCTGCAAGGTGAATATGTTACTGTACAAAGTGCTTTCTTACGATGAGCCGAACAGCTAAAATGGGACTGTCATTACCAGCCTGGCAAATACAAAAGCAGTACAGGACATTTCTCCTCTCCTGTCTCTTTACCATATAGGATAGGAGTCTTCATTTTCCTAATTATTTTTTAATAATGTATTATTTATATACTTAATATATATTAAGCAAGCCTTTGGGATCTCTCTGGAGGGGAGTATTAATTTTAAAGAAGGAAAAGGGGTTTCACCCCTATTTTTTGTTGCAAGGGTAGGACGGCACATGGCATATGGAGTTTAACTCCACAGCGGAGGCAACTGAGGATGAGTAACTGCCCTCCTTCTCTGGCTGGGGGATCCTGCGGTGATACATGCGGGGTGAAAGGTTTCTGTAGGTGCTGCCCCAGGCCCTTCTTGGAGTTTTTCTACCCCCAGGAAAAGAGCCTGTTTGCTGTGTTATACTGGTAGAAGGTAAAGTAATCTGGTATCTGCTTTATCTCTGTAGCCATGTAAGGCAACGAAGAGTGTGATCTATCTTTATTTTACAGACCTGAAGCTGGACAAAGATGTTGCCAAAGGCCTGAAGGTGTACCTGCACAGGAGCTGGCACTCAATTACTTCTATCAGGTGTATTCTCCTAGGTATATTCTTGCAGCACTCCTGCCTGAAATTATACAAAAAAGAGTCAAATTTCTTTCGACATCAATACCTTTAATAAGAAACTGACAGGAATGGTCCCCGCTGTGTTGGAAGGTATGTCATGTTTTAATTACATGGCTCTGGCAAGCCTGACATTTTTCTTCTTCCTTGTTTAACTTTTTCCTCCATGGGCTTTTCTGGGAAACCCTTTCTGAATGCCTGCTCTGTGGAGACATCAATATTTTTCTACTTCTTTTGACTACTAGAAATTCCATACTGTGCTGGCAATCTCACAGTCAGCTGGTATATTGGCTACTATGTTAGCTGTTTTTTTTAGTCCCAACTGCAGGGAAAGGAGCAGGAGAGCTGTTAACATTTAGCTTTGTAACAATGCTTTGTTTCACTGCCCTACTTAGAAATAGCCAAAATTAAAAAATATAGCATAAACCCGTATTTCCTGCAGAAACACTGACAGTACATACTAAAAAAATGACATAGAAAGTGTGCCATGAAACTGGAGAAGAGCTCCCCAAAACCTGATTTTTAATTATAAACCCTTCTTTCTGCAATATGCTGTGGCTCAGTGAATGCCCCAGAGCCAAAGCCCTGGGCTTGCTAAAGCTTAATGCTGTTTGAAATCCAGAATCATTCAGATATGAAGAAGTCATTCCTGAGTCATCCATGCCCCACCAGATTTTTTACTGGCTTGACAAACTGTTCAGATTAGACTGATGCTGTATTCTGTGTATAGACAAATCCTGAGGTTCAAGCCAAGGTTGCTAAGTCTTACATGCAGTGAGCTGAAACAAAATGTAAACCCTGGGTCAACAGGGAACATTATGGGTTTTGAGCAAATGAGGCACATTGCCGCAGCTGCCTTATTAATGCCTGTCACTAGACTTCACCAGTGCCTACAAAAGCTGGTCAAACATGAATTAAGAGTGGCTCAGCAGGGCAACTGGTGCTTTCACTCTCTGCTAATTGGACATAAGCATACTCTTGCAGGCTCCTCACCTGCCTCCCTGCTTGATACAAACATGCATGGCTTTTATCCCCAGTGGCATGGTTTTGAATTGTTTCCAAAGCTATCTTCCTTGGTGACTCTGTGGAGAGTAGGTTTAATCTTCCCTGTTGCACTAAATGACCCCTTCAGCAAGGGTGCTGGGCAGACCCGTTTACTGGTGAATGTTTCTGAAGGGGGGGCACAGTCCTAAGTCATGCAGGTAAAGCTAAATGGGCTCCCAGACAGCAACCTTGGTAACGGAGCAGACATATAGAGCTAAAATGTAGTGGATATTGTATCAATTCTTTTTTATCAAATCTTCCTTTTATTGAAGGAAGAAAAAACTGCTATAAAGAAAAGAGTACTATCCTTAACTACCTATATGGCTACATGCGTAAGACGTACAAGACATTCAAAAAAGAGGTGACAGCTTAGAGACTGCTGTCTACCAAAGATCTGCAGTAATACTGTAACTTAACTTCTGTTGACTGTACTTTTGGATTAGTTTGCAAATAAAACAACTGCAATGAAAGTTTGGTGTATAATATAAACTAGGAGTATAGTATAAACTTGACATAGGACTGAAGAAGTAGGTGACAGTCCATAAATATAATATGTCCTGTAATAGAGGTCAGCTATTTTATGCATACTGAGTAATACTAACCAATCCTAAAACATGAGGAAACATCCAGTTTAGATGATTTACCCCATAAGATGTCGTCACCTGTTAGGTCAGATCCTTTTGATAATGTTACAAGAACAGATCTATTTTTACCCAGCTCTGTTCAAATATCATTCACTAGCTCTGCAAGTGCTTTGGTCCAAAGCCTGAATGAACAGGTGTAAGAATATTATCTGACCAATTATGAACTCATGTATTTTATATATTGTACATGCTCACACTTTTATTTATAAAATGAGTTCACTGTCCCTGGCATTTTACTTGCACTGTTTCTGCCTTGTCTATTGAAATCTAAAATGAAAGCAAGCAGAACCAGTATCTTCTAAACTTTCATGATGAACTAGCAGAAGTAAAAATTAAGTGAAAAATGAGAGATTTTTTTCTTAGCTGATTTAATGAAGGCACATAAACCTAAATAATTATTCACAAGTTTTTGGTTTTGTCTATGTTGTGTGTTATGTTTTTTTTAGTTTAAAGTTTTTACCTATCAAAACTACAGAGAGATATAAGAAAACTTTTAAATTCTCTGTAATGTACTTTTTCAAGAGAAAATAGAATACAAGGAGAATGTTCATGTTTTTAAGGATCCTGTGTGGGGGTTTATGTGTTTGTATACTTTTTAACAAAGGTTTTGGAAGGAAATGCTTAAAACATTATGACTATGCAGTCTGTAAGGATTTTTGCACTTCATGTGTGGTCTTTGTTTAATGAAAGCCTGTGAATTTCACATACGTGTCTGTATGCATACCTTTCTTTTCCTGCATGGCTTAGCATTCCTAAAGCAACTGACAATTAATTGAAGGTTCCTGGTAACATACAAAGAAATTACATATAGACAAAATTCAAACCCAAGAAACAAACAAATATATTGGAAATGCCAGCTCAAGTGGTCATGTAACTTTTAGACATACTAGAGTCAAATGTCTATCTTTAAATGTGTACTTTTTAACATGTTTTTTATATGGATTTGATAGCAGAGAGGCAATGTAACACTGGCAGGCAAGCTCTGCTGCTTGTTTGCAGCTGGCCTATAGCTACCATATGCATAAGCGTGGAATTTTTAGCAAGCAAAGTCTGTGTGTTAAAAGCTGAAGCTGACCACCCTTTTGATTTAACCAGGGCCAGTATTTTTCACTGAAGCAAAGTTAAAATTAATGGAGCTAAAGGATATTTACTCAAGCCAATAATCTAAATGAAAGCACTACACCTGTATATAAGTAAGATTCCAGGAGAGGCAGATAGCACTGTGTGTTGTTAAGGCTGCACAGCATGTCCTGGTATGACTCCTCGTATTCAGTTGCTCGTAACTTTGAGGAGCTTTAACAGTTTTTCCTGCACTTTTCCATAGCTGATGTCTGCTTGGGGTGGAAAACTTTGACAAGTAGCAGCCAAGTGATTGAGCCACTTCTGAAAAGAAGGTTAAGGGAAGAATATGTTGCTTTATTCCTTTAAAGATATTCTTGAAAGTTTGTCTCTGCAGTGTTGTAGTTTGGCCTGGGAGATAGGGGAAATGGGGAAAGGAATGGGAGGCAGCTGGATGACAAACAGGAGGGAGGCATGGAGATGGTGTAAGAAGAGGGAGCAAGTGAGGAGGGAAGCTGGGGCTGGAGGGAAAAACAACAACTGAGAAGTTTATAAGCTGGGACTTAGTGGGCAAAAAGGAAGACAGGTAGCTGTGGGGATATAGATGAGTGTTCACATGTTAAGGTCAAGGATGGAGACTGCTTAAAAGAAACACTGAAAGAAAGCCAGATTGGTCAAGCTCATTGAAGTCAAGGCAGGAATGAGGTAACTGGTACACATCTGAGCAAGAAATTGGGAAGATATGTCAACCTGGGAGTTGTTGGGAGACTGATATTCAAGCAGTGACCTTGGAGGGAAGGCAAAGGGAGAGAGCTGAGACTGGCTTAGCCAGGACAGTGGGACTGATACAAGAGGCTTGCTTTGGGTCCAGAAGTCAGCTTGTGGATGCATGGTAGACACCTGTGACAGCACACAGGAGTTGGTGTAGTGATTTAGTGTGGCATTTCTGTTCTTTTCAGGTTGTGATTTGAGAGGAGTCTAGGAAATTATACACAAAATAATACTTTTAAGACTGCAAAATCTAATGCCTCAAAGTTAGAAAGTAGCTACAAGAGTCTGCTCTGAAATCAGAGTGATTAATTTATTGCATAATATTCCTGTGACATGATGGGGCTTTTGTACCCTTTTTTTGTTATCTGCACTGATTTATGACTGACATGCCCGGGAGCTGATATTTCAGAGTACTCGAAGTAAAGCATCCATATAAATCAACTGCAAGCTGACTCTTCAGCTCTGCTACAAATTAGAAACCACAATCTCAAGCCACATATAGGAGGATGAAGAATATGCAATTGCTAAAAAACAGTGAAAAGTGTGATTTAAATGGCTTGGCTGGCATTGCAGAAGAACTCCATGGCAAAAAGCCACATTCATTTGCTTTTGTTGTGATACCTTCTGTTTTATTCAAGTTCACCTTTAATCACTTAACAATTTTTGCAACAAATGGTATAGAGGGGAAAAAGAGTGTCCAGAAAGTGTAGCCTCCATCACTACTTTGTCTGGATTTTGTCCCAGAGGAAATCTGTGTAGTAAACAGAGTAAGGCAAGGGCCCCAAAAAACTGGTATGTAATAATATATTTTAAGATCTTAACTCAGTGTACACAGATAATCCTAAGCACAGTATCACGTTACAAACTCAGGTGCTTTTGGAGCTTGGCAAATACTTAGAAAAACAGGTGTAACGTTTTGGCTTCAGAGTTTTGTCTTAACCAGGCCATGCCCTATAATGTGTGCTATGACGCTACTGCTGCTGGAGGACTGGAACAAAAAATCATGACGTGAGTCTCTGCTTTTATTTTGCAAGTGCATCTTTAAATGTAAATATACTCAGAAAAATGACTACACATGACATCAGAGTTTTCTATAGTTATAGCTGTTACTCTCCTGTCAAATGTGTTCAATTTACCCAGCCTAACAACTACTGTATGTGCTTCTAATCCAGCAAATTGAACCTGGGCCATACAAAATAAAGCAATATTCTTGTAGGACCATTCCAAGCTGGGTTTTGTAAGGGTGGACAAGCGCTGGTAGAGGAGCAGTGTTAGCTTGTGTATTTGCTCCCATGTTCCTTTGGGGATCTGGATTGCCCACATGCTATTGTTATCTGTGACTCTTTTGACCTGATATGCCACGTATGGCTGGGTTGGTGCATAAGAAGGGATGGTAGTTCTGCTCGGCACCTGAAGAAAGCATGTTTTTCCTCAGCACCTTCCCAAGTCTCACTCCAGTGGGCAATATGCTCCTGCCTGTGGCAAGATACCAGTTGTTGTCTTTGTCCTGTAACTTGATGCAATGGGAGGATCAGCCACCTCTCCCAACCTGTTCTTGTGGAGGTTAGGTCCAGCGTGACCACTATCAGGAACTGTAAGTCCTGCAGTCAAAATTGCGGCAGTTGGCCTGTTAGTGTAGGCAGAAGAGTAGAAACAAGTTTTCTCCCCTCCAGCTGATTCATGTCTGTCATTCCATAAAAGCAACACTTTGCTAATGTCAATTAAGTTAGAAAATAACCCCTGAACGCCCTGGAAGCAGACAAGCAGAGTAATCAGGTATGCATGCCATTTTAAAGAGTCACTTCAGTGCCTATAATTATGCTTTAGAAGAGAAACACCTGAGGGAAAGTCATTAAGAAATTACAGTTATGTAGATAAATGTCATACTTTATTTTTAAATGTAAAAGTGCAACACATACCAAAGGTGCTAAATTGCTATATTAGAATGGCCAACACTGTGTCTGCTCAGGGCAGGAAGGTACAGAGAATTTTTCCAATAGTTAATTGGTAAAAGTTTTGTTTTTTTAAAGGAGAGGGGAGGGATTTGAACATAGAAGGGAGTTATTTTTAAGAGGCAGATCAGAGATGAGGGACTGAGCCACAGGGGTAAGAGGTCCCAAGAGAGGAGGAGGGGTGAGTGTGGATTATAAAAACCTCAGGAGAGTGGACAAAGGGACAACTCAGGAATTCTCCTCTTTTCTGATTTACGGACACTGCCTTTTTCTCTCCTGGAGGTGTGGACCCCTGGTTGGTGTTGCTGAGACTCTTATCAATACCTTGTCTTTACAGCTACCTACCTCAGACTCTCCAGCAATGGTCCATAAACCTCCTGGGATCTGTAGTCCTCTTGTTGAAAATTACTGGTTTGCATGAAGAGGGTAAGTGTTTAATGTTAACAGCAGCACCTTGCTTTGGGTGGAAGAATCTAAGCCAGGTATCAAAACAATATTCTGTCCCACAGGAAAGAAACTGGCCTTCACTTTTACCTCACCAGACTGCAGGTACTGCATTTCAGGCCACTGTTTGGATACAACTTTGGGATGCATGAAGCATATAGGTTAAAACATATTCCCAAGGCATAGCTTTTTATTATAACAATGAGAAAACTTAGAGCCAGAGCTGCTTCAATAAAGCAATACCAAATACAGAATTACCTCTCTTATCTTCCACTGAAGTCCCTGCATGAGGTGAGATTTGATCATTTGCCTAGAAGGTGCTTCCTCTGTAATTGTTTTCCAACCATTGAACTTTTGGGTGGGAATTTACCCTATCAATGTGTTTTTATGCCAGATGCTACATTAAAAGACAAACATCTGTATCCTTAACAGGGCTGGTTGCTGCTTCATTGCTCTTCTGTCACTGATGTGTGATCCTTGCTGTTCCTGTGTCTTTCCATGGTTTAAGAAAGACCATGAACAAAGACCACACTTTAGAAAAGCAGGTGAACAAATAAACAAGTACGTAGTGGAGAACAATGCTATTTCTTTCTTTAGCTATTTAGTATTTTCTTCTTCATTGGCAATTTTACTCCATTGCCATTTTATAAGCAGCTTGTAGGAATGAACAGAGACTTAGGATGCCCTGCAGGCATTCTGCCTGACTATGTGAAGAATGTTCACTATCAGTCAAGTGGTTGAAAATAAAAAGAAGCCTTGTACTGAACCTCATTAATGTGTAATAAAGTGGACTAGCTTGTTATCTTGAAGATACAGACCACTCTACCCTGTAATAGAGAACATCTGCAAAAGAGAGAAAGAGAAAAATGATATGCTTGTAAGAGCAGCAGTGTATTTGCCATAACCAGAATTGCTCCAAGGCAGTGGTGCCTGTGCTTTCAGCCTGGGCAGTCACATAGCTTCTGATAGCTATGTGATAAGGAAACGTGTGGCCCTTCCCCATCAGATAAGTGGCTGCATATATATCACGTTCTCAAAATCTACCTGCCCTGTCATCTAGCTGCCACATGTCCAGGTACGTGTGTAATGAGTCATCTCACTGGAGGCTGCGTGTGTGTCCTGTTGCATGGCTAATGCAGATTTACTTTGTCCTGTAATCACCACACAGTGTGTCATATGGCCAGAGGTTGCACATCTATCCTGGCAGACATGCGTACACAGTCCCACCTTGCATCTCTCTTATGGTGGTGGGACCTGCCTTTAGGCTATAGATGAGATGAAGGCAAGCAGTGGAAGGACTGTGAGGCCCTTAGAAGAAATGGTTGGTGCAGGCTGCCCAAGTAATCACCTGGTTTGTGGCTTGCTGCCTGTCCACATTTCAGGGACGCTCTGGAAGATGGTGTTAAGACTCGGCTGTGGCCTGGATGAACTGCTTGGCGTGCTGTATTCAGCTCATGAGCTCACCACTCCTGCACTGAAAGCACTCTGACTCATTAGCTAGAATTTCATCCATTAGTGTAATTAAAAAGTAAAAAAAAGTGAAGCTAAGCTGATGAGCCTTCTTCAATAATCTCAGTGGATATCTCTAAAACAGAAACATAGGAATAATTAGACTGTAATTCATTGAAGTTTCAAAAGTGGCTAGGTTTTGGAAGCGTAACAAGCTGGGTTTAACCAAATTCCAAATTCCAAAGCAGAGGTCACAACTTGTTATCAAACACATAAAGTCTCAACATTTTTTCTCATGTTAGGAGTGCAAACAGATGTTTTCAAGGAGTAATACTTTCAAGTTGTTTTGTAAGCAGGAGACTGGAAAGAGAATGCCTGTCTGTTTTTGCCTTGTGTCTTCTGAGGAAGGAAGGCAGGCCAGCAAAGGGAACAATGTTCAGATTTTCCTGAAATGGGGAGTGACCATGAGTAGGAAAACCGAAGTATATATGTTACTTTCCTAGTTTCCTTTCTCCTATGCTTTTCCCCAGTCTTCTGCTTGGATACATAAATAGCCTGCTTTTTACTGATCTAAATCTCAAATTTAACTTTGTTGTTATGCAAAAAGGCTACAAGTATATCAAAACCCAAAAAGCATACAGGGTTTGCACTAATGTGTAGGTGTTGGACTCTCCTGGTTTTATCTGAATCATGTTGGAAAATAATGTATCAGAAACTGGGAAAGACATACTTATTTAGTACACTTCAGCATGAAACCTCACCAGCATACAGGTTCAACTGGGAAACTGAGTATCACCCAGAGTCAGGCATTGGCTAGGAACTAGCACAGCACCTGACCTGTAGTCCTGGAAAAGCTTCAGGCTGTTATCCCTTCTCCCAAACAGTGGGTTCATTCAGTAGCTGAGGATGGCCCAGCTCTAGGACCATGTCTACTGTGACAGTAATTATAATAAGGATAAAATGCTTGAAGTCGCGGAACTGTCTGTTTAAATGTGATTAGCTCTAGGAATGTCTGGATAGGTTTGCATGAAAGAAAAATAGCTAGAAACTTTGTAAATGAGTCAGTTCCCTTCTTTATTTTATTACGAAGTGTACATCTCTGGACTTCCAGTTCTGCTTGGGAGGAAAGGCCGAAAGGCCAGGTGTTTTTTAGGCTGTCCAGTGTTACTAGAATGGGATGCCTTGGGGTGGGGATCTGCTGGCATACTGCTTCCAAAAAGGTCTGCTGATTTTCTCTCTCCTGCTCCTGGCTGCATGGTGCTGCTTCTTCCCATATGTGGACTCTAGTGCTTAGCCGCCTGTATGCTGATTCAACTCACTGAAGCAGCAGAAAAAAACCTGCTTTTCTATTTTATTTTTTAGATTAGTTTTCTGCCTCTTTATTAAGATGAATTGGCTCATTGAAAGGCAGCGCAAGGCAAGGAGGAAGACCAGAAGACTAGATGACTGAGAATGGTATGAGAAAGAGCTGGGACCCCCCTCCTCTGGTTGCTGTAAGATGTTAGATATACTCATCATGGGAATTGCCCTGTAAGTATGATCTGTGTGAGTATAAATACCTTCTATGTTGATGTGGAGAAGGTGGTTCTTACTGATTCTTCTGAAAACTGCCATGTGCCTAACTGCGCATGCAGCTTTTCCCTCAGTCCCTTGGTTCTGTGAGGACTACCCAGGTTAGCACGAATCCTTATAATACCATGTACGTGTGTGGAGAAGGGGATGTGGGTTGAACAGGATTATTTTGACAAACCTGAGTGCAGAGCATGTACAGCTAAGCAGGCAGGAAGGAATGGGAACCTCAGATAGAGAGGTAAGGGCAGGAACCTTTTAACCAGAGCATTAGCTTTGATCAGAGCCCAAACTTCTGTAGACAGGCAAAGGTGATGTAATATTCCCAGGAGCTGGCAATTACTTCACCTTAAACATTCCTCTGAGTTTGACTCACAGAGAAAATGGTGAAATATATTTTGAAAATATTAGGGGGAGGATTTGGATTTTGTCACTTCTTTTAAATAAAAGCTATAAATACAAAGCTTATTCCTGGCACTCCAGAAAATCAGTTGGCTTCCATAATGTCACAGAAGTAATGTAGGAGATTGCCTCTGGTTATCTGTTCAGTAGAAGTAAGCACTAGCATTAGAGATTAAAAATCATGGTCTCCTTTCCTAAAAGGCCCATTTTAAGAGCTTGATAGATATTGCTATGTGATGGCTTCAAGGGACCACTGTTGTAAAAGGCGAGGAATCCTTGTATCAGCTGAACCTGGGGACAGAGGGCTGGCCCAACAGGCTAGGTGCTCAGTGCTCTCTGCTTGCTGAGAAACAGGTACAAGAAATGCTGTAGAAGCAGAGCAGTCTGTGGCAGTGTGCCCTGGCAGGCAGGTTGTGTCTTGTAAGGATGCTGCTCCCTAACTACAGGAATCCTCTAATGCTGGACATTAAGTGGCAGAGAAACATGGTAATTCGTCTGAACTGTCACACAAGATGGGATAAGTGATTTATTTGTATTTCTGCCCATTTAAAGTAGCGTATAAATATGGCAAAGAGCTAAGAAGGTGAGCTTTATCAATAGCCCCCTGCCTAGCATGGATACTTCTTCAGCTTTCTCTGTAGAAGTGAGAAGTAGGGCTGATGGGTGCAGTCAGGGCTGAGGCAATAACCCTGAGCTGTGGAGTGTTTTGGAGGAAAGCAATGGAGCTGGCTGTAGCACTGAAAAATGAATTTCCACCCTCTGGAAAGAATCACTGACTTCCAGTCTGTGACTATGGGCCAGGAAGAAGTGCGCAGAACAATGAGATTAGAAACAGATGGAACCACTGTTATGTTAGGAGTTGGAAATCCTGTTTTTTCAGAGTTTTAGGAAGAGGAATCAAACATTTTTCAAGTTCATTGCACATGCAAGGTTGCAGTGCTATGTACAGCTGATGCATATAAGCCTTTCCCAAATACTATAGAGATTAACAACAGCTCTCCAGTAACTAAAAGAGGATACAACTTTAGCAAGAATGTCAAGCGTTTGTAGGAGCAGATACTTTGAAAACACAACAGCTTTTCCTCGCCAGGTGGCTAAGTTTGCTTGATTGCATTGACAGGAGAGTAAAGCAGTATGATGCACTGCATAGTTTGTTCCAGTTACCAGATGGGACTGGTTGGTACTGGCTGAACAGACTTGGCTGTTATTGCACCTTTCATCTCACCAACTTTTATCTTCGTTCATCCTATTTTTCCTTTCTTTATAAATAGCAAGAAACAGCTCCTTTCTAACTGTGTTCTGAAATACTACACTCTTGCAATGATTACGAAGCTACTGTATTATAGCGCAAGCACTACCATCTGTCAGTAAAATCAGAAGTGTGGAGCATGAACCTAACAGCAGGACAGGAGGACAGGACATGCAGGTGAGGCTTAGAAAAGCTGTCCAGCAGGAAGTGGATCAAGGGCTGTAAGTCTGAGAGCTCAAGGGAAAGAGAAGCAGGGCCATCTGACCTAGGAGGCACTGCTAATTGCAGTGGAATTGCTAACAGTGGAAACAGCCTCTACACTTTGGTAGAGTCAGGAAGAAAAAGGTGTCAGGGAATAGGCAAGCAGGCAAGGAAGATGTGGCTACTTTCCTGTCTGCACCTCATTTATCTTTTTTGGCCTGACTGTTGTGTACGCAGACGCCTGCACAGCTTCCTTCCTTTACTGGAGGTGTCTAGGAGAGCAATGGAGGGGCTGTGTCATTATCCAAAATGTTCTGTGTCATGTTCAGAATAGGCAGTTCAATTGCTTTTGGGGGGCAAAACCTTTTTTGCCGTCATGCATATCAGCTGCGCCCTTGTTCGTCCTCTGTCTTTGCATAGTTCTTGAATGCAAGTAACAAAGCTTGTAGGACACTGCTGCTGAGTTTGTGGGCACAGAGGGAGATCAGGTGGGGAGATAAGCTGAAACAGCAATGACTAGTGCACTAAAATAATCTCAGAAGAGTGGAGCGGCAAGTGTCAGTTGAGCTGATGGTGGAAGTATCCACCCACCACAGATGAACTGGAGGAGAAAGAGAGGAACGGCAGAAAAAATGTGAGGACTGCTCGTCCAAGGCAGTGGCTGTCAATGTGAGTCCTGATGTCTAAATTTTTTTCTGGGCCATATCTTCCAGTGTAATACTGGCTGAGTGTCAGTGGGGAATAAGGTATTAATATTACAACTTCTTTTCAGCTTCTGGTAATCTCACTATCTTCTCTGTATTGATAGGTTTTGTGTGCATGATCTAGCAGCGTGTTTAACATCCAAGATCTTCCTTCATGTGCACTAGATTTTTACTAATAAAAGGCGATGATTCCTTTATGGTGTGCCAGCCCTCCTCAGCATATTGCTGGCCAATGCCACTGAACTGGGTCTTCTGCAGTGATGACTGGATTGGGCTTCATTCCTGTTTCTAGCCTTTTTTTTTTTTTTATTTCACTGGTTTTCAAATTAGCTGCAGAAAGTACCTGCAAATTTGTCCTTGCATAGTCAGGGCACTCTGAATACAGTGAGCTGAGACTCACTGGTAGCAGTGAGGGAGGAATCAACCCCCTTGTTTATTTCTCTTGGGAGAAAGTCAAAGCAGAGGAATATATGTGGAGTGGAGAGGGATAATAAGGGGGAAGGAGACAAAACAAGGGTTTAAGCAGTGTGTGCTGACTTGAAATTGTTGGAAACATCCTGCTCAGGTGGCATATGCATTTGTTGAGGTCTGTACCTGCAAGTGCTGTAACCTATGCATATCAACTCGGTGTAATCTTTTGTGGGGTTAATAGCAGTAAATGATCAACTTAGATTTTCCAGATTGTCTGGAGGTTAAATTTCTTTAAATCCCTTTGGGTGGAGGTAAAGCAAGTGCATAGCTTGGGCTGCGTGCTGTGACCTGTAACAGGATCTTGCTGGAATACACTAGCACGGGTGGCCTTCAGGAAGGAAGACAGATGTTTGTTGATATGAGGGGAGTGCAAGGGGGAGTAGAGGGAAGTTTAAAAATTAACAGAAGATACTTCAGCTGTATCATACCAAATAAGACCTTTCAGCTGTGACTATCAGTAAGAAAATGAAGAGCAGACCTGCTACAAACCATTTGAAAAGCACACGAAGAGTAGTGACGCTGGAGCATCCTGAAATCTGAGCAAAACAAGTTTGCATGCCCTAAATTGCAATATGCTTATACTACTAATATGCATAAGGTGGGTTTAGCACAACAGTTGTGCAATCCACCAATACTGATGGGTGCTTGGAGGCACCTCTCAGGTGGGCATGGTGGTGGCCCTGGGAACAGTGACAGTCACAGGTGAGGTGGCAGCAGGTACAGATCATCAGATGTTCCTTATTAAGAGCCCAGCAAGCTCCCCTCCCTCAGTCTCCTCCCACTTCTTCGCTGTTGCAGCTGGTGTCTCCATTTCACCCAGTACTGGCAGGTTTCTCCTGCTCCATCATTCTGTGCAAGTTGCCAGTTTGAGCATTATCTGCTTGTGGGCTGTATTTGCCATGTGGGAGTTGCAGAGGGAAAACCCCATGGGTTATGCATCTCTAAGCCAGGCACTGTGTACTCCTTGTTTTCTGTGCAGCCCCATCCCATATGCCAGTCTCCCATGCTACTGTCCTCCCCTTTCCCCCCCTGCTGCTGTCAATGCCCTGCATTCCCTCTCCCCCAGCCAGTGGCTCTGTGAGCTCCTCCAGCCCCCTTGGCTCCTCCAGCAGTGATGCTGTGCATCTCTCCCGCTGCCTTCTCCCTAAGCATTCTCTCCTTTCTTTACTCCCAACCTGAAGTACAAGTTCTCACTTCAAGGACAGGCAAGGCTTGCAAAGCTGACCTAGCAAGACAGGGTGAGATGGAGATGGTGTTAGGCATAGAGGATGTTGATGGCTCCCTTGAAGAATCCTGAAGTTCTTGGTTAACGTGGAAGTGGTTTAAAAAACCAAGCTTGGGTCAGCAGATGTAGCCTCTGTTTTCTTGCTTTCTTTTCAAATTTTCAGCCAGTAAAAATGAAATGTTCCTCTAAGATGTGAGGATTGATCAGAAATGATGTCCAAAAGTGGCAGGTTTATATACAGACAGGCAGAGAATTGCTGTTGAGCAGAGTACTAGGTCATGCTTTGGATTTTTGGATGTTTTGGATTTTTTTGTGTAGCTTGCAGATGCTCTTTACTTGCACTCAGCTCTTAAAGCAAAGCTAGCTGCTTTCCATCTTGCACAGAACTATTATTAATAGAGGCTTGGAAACAGAGCAAATCTGATACACCATGAAAAGTGCAAACCCCTGTTTTTCTGTGTAAGGAACTTGAGGCAGAGAAAGTCTCAGTGCTAAAGGTTACACATTGAATCATGTAGCAGAACTAAAATTAAACACGAATTTCTGATTTTAGGTTTTCTGCTTGCCTTTTAGCTCATACTGCTGTTTTGCAATGTTGTTAACACCAGTGTGATGTTTTTGGCTGTTTAAGTGGTATATGCATTTTCTGTGGTTACTTCAACCTGATGTATTTACCAAAGTTGAGTTGCTTGGACTGCTCACACCTCCTGCACAGGCTGATGTAAAATTAGTATGGTTACTAATCTTATAGGGAGTTTGTGTCCTTATACACAGAATTTTATGGGATGCGCTTTAGTTCATTTGCAGGCTACAGCCTTTTTTTCAGTATATGGTAAACCTCTTGAATAAAAAGGTCTTCTGCAGCTAAGCACATCAGAAAGAATCAGTGTTCTTAACAGAAAAGAAATACTATCCAAAACAATTATGTCAGAAGCTAGGAAGAATAAGACTGAGAGAATCGTATTTAAAACTTTGTCATATAAATCAAACCTACTTGATATGCTTAGGCAGGTTGGATCCCTAGACAGAAAATGTATTTCAGTCAGCCAAAATGTTGACAAAAATAATCATCATGATGAAGTTTCTTGTGCAGTATGTGTCTTTAATTTCAAATAGTTGTAATCAAAAATTTTATTTCTGGAATGGAACTTTCATATAGTGCTTGTGCTCCTGTCTGCAATTCAGTCCTGCAATTGTGATAACAATCTTGATAATATCTGTCAATCTCAGATTACATTATCTGAGAGTTATTAAGTTTGTATGTAAGTGTCCTGTACTTGATCTCAGTGAGGCTTCAGGACAGTACTAGGCACATGCATAAACACTTTAGAATACTATTTGGACATCACAGTCGATACGGTGTTATATATATGTCTTTGGAATTTATGTTGGTTTCGTTATCAGCATTCCGTACCATGCATATACCCTATGTGTCTAGTAAGAGACAGCATCTAAGAAAACAAATTTGTCTTCCTTAATACAATGAGAATAGCATCTGGTAGGTATTAAAGAAGCAGTCTTGTTCACAGCAATTAGAGGTAAGAAAGAACTGTTAGTTATTTCTGACAAAAGAGGTTTGTCCTATAATGCATTTTCTAGTGCTTCAGGACAGAATTCAAGTGGTTGGTAATACTATGTATTTAGCAGGAGCTTCTTGAGGATTAATTTCTTCTTAAAATTCACAGTTTTCTCATTATTTTAAGTAACTACATAGCTGTCATGTACAATACATAGGGACCTCAGAGCTGTCTCATGGGGACTAAATCAGTTTTCAGTTCTCCAAGTATACAATGGTAGTGTGATGTCTGAGCTATGGGACCACTGCAGTGTCCTTCAGAAAGCATGTTTTAAGTGTAGTTAAGCCAGCTTGGGTGTCAATTCATATTGTAATTTAGATTATACAAGAGGGTGATTTTACAGAATGGGGAAACCAGATGTCGAAATCTCATTGACTTTCAGAAAAAAGTTGTGAACATAACTTCCCTTTGTGCTTTTTCACAAACCTAAGTGTGGAGTTCATGGAGTTTTGCTTTCTTTCCCCCTTGCTCATATGATCTCTTTCTGGTGTTAATCAGAACTATTGTTCTCACATGGGCTGGTCCTGCAGGGTGGTGATTTGTTAATCTAACAGTGCATGTCATCTGCTTTAAACCATGTACAGTATTCCAGGGGTAACCAGGGATAAGTGCTCTGAAGTTGATTTCCTGTTATCGTCTCTATTTTATGAAATGGGCAGCCTCTGAAACCTGTCCAAATAAACAGAATTGAAAAGAAAAATACTCGTTTTGATGTCTGGGTGTTGGAGATGTATGTACCAGTGCTTGTTTTTCTTTCCCTGGGCATGATGAAGCAGTACATCATAGCCACCTTATTTTGCTTGGCCATGCTCCTTAGTTTCTCTTATGTGTATGCAAAATAATAAAAAAAGAACTTGAGCCAGATCATGTTTGGGAACTTTTCATTTAAAACATGGCCCATTGAGCAGAATTGCATCACACAGTTGAAAATATGAATTACAACTGTTTTACAGTTAGCTGTTTTGATATAAGGTTCTGCAGGAAATATTCTCACACTGAGTTTACCTTGCATGCCTTTTTGGCTTCCTTTTCTTTCAAGCATTGTTTTTACTCCAGTTGCTTTTGTTGAACCAGGTTTCAGTTCAACGTGGAAACAGTTTGATCAGCATACTTGAGGGAGAGGCAAACAGCTGCTGGAGGGACAGGGACTTCCTAAGTCGGCTTCACTGTTGGGTCTAAGTGTTGTAAGACTGGGATCAAGGTCACAGTACCTGTATTTGTGTGGCCATGTCAGGCTTTCTTACCCTTGTGGTATTCTAAGTGTCACTCTGTGTATTTCTTAAATGCCACTGTCAACTTAATCAACTGCTCCCGGCTTCCCATTCATGTCCATGCAGTGCTTTTTCCATCGTGCTGTCAGATCTGTTTGGGCACTTGCACACTTAACAGGACTGGGAATGGATCCATCTGAAAATAACCATTTATTTTTCTGGGTTGTTTTACAGATGGATCAGCTCTCTGGTCAAGTTCATTGCTTGGTTGCTCAGACAGCTTGGCTGGCAGAGTAGAGAGGGAGCTAAGGTGTAGAAGTTCAGACGAGCTGAAATAGTGCTGTTGCCAGACGTGAAACCCATCTGTTATTGCTCTGCTGTGAACTGCTGGTTTTGTACCCTGTGCATCTGATGGACCAAAGACATATCTTGCTGTCCTTTTGCCTAGATCATTCAGACTTGCATAATGTTGACCGAGGAAAAAAAAAAATCTTCATTTATGTTTTTAAGAACCGCATTGTTTCATCTGCTCCCCTGAAGAACCTTGAGGACTTTGTCACAGTCCCCTTAAATGAAAGGTGAAGTGACGTCCAACAGATTCAAGCCAGCTTCCCACACTCCCTGTTAGCAGTGGAATCGAGCCACAAGTGATGAAGCAGTGTTATTGGCAGAAGAGCTACTGGACGATATTGATGAATCTGCTTGGATGCAGTTTCTGAATTTTGTGGCAAGTGATAACATGCTGAATGGCCATATTCTCTGTTATTCCTTGGTTTCTCTTATCCTGCTATTTTTTTTTCACAGTAGGCAGAACTGAAGGCACTTCAGTAATAGCCTTTTGACACTGGAGGATATTTAAATCTGTAGGCTTGCTTTCCCTCTGACCCATAATCATTATTGGAATTGAAGAAGGTGGTAGATAAGAGGGTATCTTCCAACATCAGAAATATATTTAATCATTCAGGTCTGTGGTAAGGAGTTTAAAGATGTGATTACAGTTAGAAACTATAGAAATTGAGTTATGTTAAGGGGAAAGAATAAAAGATGCATTTTAGTAGCATACAATAAATGGAATAGGAAGATGGAAGATTGTCTCAACTTTGATTCCCTTCATTGCTCATCAAATAAGGTACAAGTATTTGAATTAAATAACATTTTCTCATTTTTGTCTTAAGTGAGTCCTTCTGAAACTAATATATCCAGCTGCACAAACTTCATGTCAAGATCTTCTTTTCTCTTGTCATCCTGATCTCTGTGGAAATTTAGACTTCAGATATGACAAGTAAAACAATCATCCTTGAAATACAGTTGCTTCCAGGGGTAAGAGACTATGCCAATACCAGAAAATCATTAATTTTCATATATTGTACTCGACATAAAAAAACTCTTGAATTTTTTAAACTTGAATAGTTTTAGACACCTTTATGTTTGATTGACTAAGAAAAAATATCTATGCAGGTAACTCTGCCCTCTGCCTATTGGTAGTCAATTAAATGAGGCATTCATATGTAATTTTTAAACAGCTGGTCTTAAGTGACTTCATCAGGACATGTACTTAACACTAGATACCTTTGCAGTTGCATTCTACATCTGTTTATACTGTTATTGCATGAATGTGAGTCTTGTATTCTTGGAAGAGGTTGGCATTTGTGCTATGAGGGTCCTGTGGTCTTAAATTCTCAGTACAATGCATTGGCTTCTCAGAAATAAGCTGAGAGCTGAAAAGGGAGAAAAGTGGTTCATGCACAAGCTGGCAGATGTAATTTTGCTCCGAAAAATCCTGAAATGATACCTTATGTTTATAATCACAATTTTTCAGAAATAAGCGGACTCCCGTTTCTTGTTCCCTTTTAAATTACCTGAACTATTGCAGGTCTGTCTAGAAGCCTGTATCAGCATGCATTTTTGAGAAAAATGGTGGCTGCTTAAGATTATCCACACCGTTGAGGATGAACTTTAACAGTTCTGGGGTTCTTGATATCATGGCAATGGATTACTTCATGTTCAGTTTGTGGTTTCCTATACTCCCAGTTCTTGTTCTTCAGAATTTCTGCCCACTGTGTATTTATGCAATTGATTCTCCCTGAGTGTAGTATTTTGAACTTACCATTTCTGAATTGCATCCTACCTGTCCTGTGTTTCTTCAAGGCCATTTTAAAGTCTGTTTGTTTCCACTGTGGTGCTTGCAATACTTGGCAGCTTGTTATCAGCCAAGACAGTAATGAAAACACAGAAAAAGACCAATGTACCTAACATGAAACTCTATGTAAGGTACTCTTAGACTATTAAATTACTTACAGTAATCTAGTGAAAATTACTCTTTGAATACAGTTTTCCAACTTGTTTTGCGGTCAGCATACAAAACCTGTAACTTGACAATATTCCCATGTTTGATTATGGGAATGTTGTGTGAGACAGTATTAAGTATAAAGCCTTATTAAAGCAATAGCTGTATCATCTCTGTGGCATCTCCTACAGCCACAGGGTGTTTTTCTTTCTAAACACCTGAAGAAAGGGCTATGTGCTTGTTGTTCAGTTCAGCAGGCTGTTGATTGAAAATAGAAGTATTGACGCAAGCAGGTTTTGATAGAATGAACAAAATATAAAGATTCCTTCAAAGGCACTTTTTGTTTTATTAAAAAAGTTAGGAACCAGTCAAATAGTTGGGTAAATAAAATTCTTCTGCACAATCTAGCCTGCACCCAAAGCTGGTAGTGCTTTAAAATACAGATGTCTCCTGCAATTACACACTTTGAGGTTTCTGAGAAGAGAATACTGGTTGTTTCCTATCAAACTGAAAGGCAGTTACAGCTTTAATGAGTGTGTCTGGATTACAGGATGTAACAAGGGAAGTCCAAGTAATTAAAAATTCCCTGCTTCAGAGGCACCTTGGAAGATCTCTGAANTTATTTTAGTTTATAGAAGTAGTAGATGCGTCTAACTGTCAGGTAGCTATGTGAGGAGTTCTGCATATATGCAACTTCAAAACCAAATGTATATCCCTATTAATTGAACTCAATGTATTCTGCAGTACAGATTAAGCCATGAAATATCAGTGGCAATACATTTTGCTCAGTAATATATGTATCTGCTGTTTCTCTCCTAGAGTGAGTAGGTTGATCTTTCTTTTAGCTTAGTGGCACCAATAAACTGTGAAAAACTGTCCATTGTAAACAAAGTCCCTTCATGGTGACAGGCTGTTTCAGTTCCTGCCTCAGCAAAAATACTCTGACTTTGCCACCTTATTTCCTTCTATTTATTTTCTTTTTTAACACCTCTCCGGTCTTATGGTGATAGATTCATAACCAGGTCTTCCTAACTTCACATTTTCATGGGTTAAAAGACATTTTGAACATTTTCATTTGCAGCACATACAAAGCATTAGATCCTTGTATCTCTTTCTCTTCCACTGAAAGTCCTTTGCCAGAAGCCCTTGACTTGGCGCTACAGCAGTGCAGGATCATGGAGTTGCTTTTACAAAACCCTGGAAGGTCTGTTTCACAGGACAGTTTTGATTTCTGCAGAGCTTGTTTGGCAGTAAAATTAGAAGTTGCTTAAGGGTGTTGCTGTATTGGTGCAGCACAGTGATATATCAGTTGCAACATTTAATTTTTAGAACTACAGTTAGCTTGAATGCAATAAAAATGATCAAAAGTCTCAAAAGCACAATCCGTGATGAAAGACTGAGAGGAGCAGGTTTATTTAGCTTGGAGAAGAGAAGACTGAGGGGAAGCATGATAACAGTCTTCAAATACGTGACAGGTGACTGCAAAGAGGAAGAGGATGAGCCTTTGCTTGTATCATACTTCTTGGCTTTTGAACCCAGTCCAGCAGGGTCACCAAATAAATCCAAGATTTATATTATTACTAGTACTGCTGCGAAGTCATTGGTACTGTTGTCAGCCCCTGAGCCAGTGGAACAATCGGGGGTTTTTTGCCAGCTAAAGCTGAAATCTCGTCTGCAGGCTGTTGCCTTGTAAGTGAGTGAATGCAGGAACCTTAGCCTGCTGCTGGGCTCAGCCACTGAAGGCAGGTTCTGCTATCACACTCAATTAATCTTTTCCTTTCACCTCTCTCTTCTTTCACTGTGTTTTGGGAACCAGCTAGTGTTAGCTGCAGTTGAGGGTTTTTGGTTTTTTTTTTTTTTCATGGTCAGTTGCCCACTAGAATTTGGGCTGTTCCGTCACAAAGGCTAGTTAACTTTTAGTGAAAAATGAGAGGAGAAAATAGCGTAGAAAAGTACTGCGGCTGTGCCCATAAGGTATAGGTTCAGGTGCAGGTGACAGTTACCAGCTTGTGCTAGAACTCATTTGATGGCTTTCTGCCTGGAGAGATTGCAAAACGGCCTAAGTTTTGCACAGCTGATCAGTAGTAATCTTCTTTATTGCGAAAATAAAGAATGAGACAACAGAGGGAGACTGATAACCTCTGCTCTTGTGCGCAGGTGAGGAAAATCTTTCTCTTGGGGGGCACCTTCTGATATTTATTTTTCCTCAGGTTCTAGGAGGTAGAGGCACGTGCCTCTGCTTAAGCCTCCTGGCCCTCATTCAGTGACCTGGCAATTTTTATTCTGTTGAAAAATTTGGAGATATTAGGTAAATTGTAGAGTCCTGTAGGACTTGCACCCTGGCTCCCTGTTTACTGTTATCTCTTCTTGCTAACCCAGAGGGGTCCCAGGGTTCAGCAGCCAAATAGCTGCAATAATGTGTTCAAAGTTAGCAGGGCTGGGTTGTTGTTTTGGGATTTTTTTTTTCAATATTTTGAAAAAGATATTTTGAATGTTCTGAAAGAGCTTGACCAATTTTTGTTTTTCCTTCCAGTATCCTTTTCCAAATTTCCGCACTCTGAAATCTGCAGTCACCATCAGGTTGCCCACATATTTAACCCAGTAGGGTTTCTGACTGATCAGTCATTTGGTAAATGTCCAGCAGTATACCAGAGTTTCAGATCAACAGAGTTTAGCACAGGGGAAGCCTGCCATTATTAGATATATTTACAGAAAGAAACAATCAGCCTTTCTTAAAATCCCAAATAATTTCCTTGCAGTGGAGGAATAAGTTGCAATTCTAGTGAAAATTTTGTAGGCTATTTTTGGTGTTCAGACATCTGCCATAGATTCAGGTATGGTTTCACAGTGAGCTTAAACCCATGGTGCTGTTGAAAATAGTCGTTCTGCCCTGCAAATAGAATGCTAAAGTTTTCATGTGGATCATCCAGTTGTTCTGAGTTAGCCCTGGCTGGACGAGTGCTACAGCTGATGTAAGGGCAGGTGCAGGCAGTGAGGGAAGGGCTGATGGCACCCGTGGAGGACATGGTGCACAGCTTGTCACAGCAGCCGAGTGTGAAACTTCAGGCTCAGGACCAGGCTTAGGTCCAGCAGCAGGATCCGCGCCAGCACTGTGTGCTTTGTCCAGTTCCTGCCTTGCACTGGCAGTGCTGTTTGTCCCGTTTGCCCAACACGGTGTGAACTGTTTCTTTCACAAGATCATGGGAACTTGTCCCCCTCCTATTTTCAGATTCCCATTACCTAGGCTAGATGAGTGAATGACTTTACTGTCTCTCTTCTCTTTGCTTTTGGATTGACTCCTCTGTCAGCCTTGAAGAATTATGTTGTTTTCCAGCAATGCATTCTCTTTGCCTTTGCTAATTCTCAGTACTGTGACATGCCAGGTTGATTAAAGCGGTCTCCTGAATGGTCTTCTCTATCAGCATACCAGGAATTTTTTTCTTTGCTTTCACTCTTTTCGGATTTTAGAGAGAGAGATGGAAGGATTAAAAAAAGGCAAGAGTGGTGGGTCATCTCTGACTTCATGCAAATTGTGTCTCCTCATGGACATTTCTAGAGCTGACTTGACTGGATTATCTGATTGTCTCTGTTGACAGGAATCATGTTAATTACAAGTGACTCTGAACGATAAGGTTCCACAGGTATCTAGTGTCGGACTGGGCCATCACATTAAGAAATCACCAGTTCAACTAGAAGTGACTGGAGTGAACATGAGAGGTGTTTTTTTATCTGTGGGTTGCTCCTTCAGTCCATTACGTTCTTGCTGTGTATACAGTTACAACGAACAAGTGGCTCCGTGTCTACAGCTAAGGAGGATAGCTTTAGGGCCCACAGGACTGTAATTCCATGGACACATACACTAGCTAAGCCAGTCTCAGATGGAGTGAGTCCTGTGGTTCCCTGTCCCCAGGCACTGGCTGATGCCCTCAGGTTTGTACATGTGGGGTGAAATAAGTGGAAGATGCATCCCTTGAGAACTGACTTGAGCAAAACAAAGACGAAATCTATTTTTCAGCTAAGTTCCCCAGTCCTGTTTATTTTAACGCTGCAAAAAACATCTGTGTCTGCCAAAAGGAAGTGGAGATACGGGATGGGAGAGAGCGGGTGGGCCCATGAGGTAAGGGACTACTTATCTCAGAGGCAGAGCCAGCTGATGCTAAAACAAAGTGTTTGTTGAATTAAGGCAAGTGATGGCAAGTCTCTTTAAGCTGTCCTAAGCAACTCCTGGGCACCAGCCCCATCTTTCAGGCAGCTTATTCTAATTCCCATGTCTCCCAGTCTGCTGTTTGTGCAGTTGGGGAACTGACCCAGCTGAAAAAAAGCAGGGTTTATGTGGGGATTTGGGGTACAGTCAGTTTGAAACTTGTTCACTCCCAAATATCTGCCCTCATGAAGAAGAGAACAGGATCAAACTGGTGGTGGTGGGAGGAAGGTGGGAGTTTTTTAAGCGGGCATTGCCACTAAAGAAAGGGATCAGCAAACTGAAGGAGGCATGCGTTTGTTCATATGAGAAGGGCAGTTATTGTTGTTGCAAACACTCTGGGGTTTTTTTAACAATTGGCTTAAAATTCTGTACCTTGAAATGAAATGAATTCTGTATCTTAGTCATATATGAGTCTATTTTTTTCTACTTTGTTTCATTCATTGGAGCACATGATCTGTTCTGTTTCATCCTTGCACTAGAATGATTGGATTCTGTTAATCTTACAGGGTACAAAAAGAAAAGGAACAAGAAAAAGGCTATGATTTGGAAAGTGAGGTTTATGCTCTAATATTTGGCTCTTTACATGTGTGAAATTCTCTTTGCAAGTAATGGACCTATCATCATATAATGGAAGAAGTAGACTGAAATTGCGATCAGATGAAAGAATAGTTCCCTAATTACTGTTCTCAGTACCTCTCTTTAGTAGATAATCCAACTGTTTCCTTTTTCAGGAGAATGAACTATCTTTGTTTTTCATGAGGCATGGTAGTAATGGTAATGCTGTGGTAATGACTTGCCGTATGATCTCTTGCCTTGCGGTGGTAGAAGAGGAAATGGGGCTGAGAATTCCTGGTCCCCAGCCCTTGATTTAAATTTCTTCATCTTTAAGCATACTTCTAGCTTCTGTCTTGGAGTTACCTTGCTTACTTATCGATGCAGCTGGTTAAAATGACACAATGTGAATGCTGGAAGCATGGGGGGATGTTTACAGTCCAATGCGATACAAGTTAGAACCCTAACCAGTACTCTTACACTTGCTACCCATTTGTCTTTCAATATCCTGTATGAGGGATTGATTTACACGTACTACATAATTCTGGTCAGCTAAGCAGTTTCCTGTAACAGTGAAGAAGCCCAAATTGTCACCATTCAATGTGGATCCATCATGTAACACACTCTTGCCTATCGTGAGACCTATCTGTGCAAAATAGGTATCTGGTGTAACCTTATACTGGTGTGAGCTGCGCAGAGCTGGTGTCATACTCTGAAGTAATCCAATATTTTCAGAAGGCTTTGCTTGTCCCCTCTGCCTAGCCTCTCAAAAATAGGTTTATATTAATAACTTTATGGTAGGCATTTTATGTTGAAATACGTTCCTACTATATCGGGTTTTTTGTCCATCCAATAAATGTCCACCATGATAAGCAATAGAACATAGTGCTCACTAAATTTAGAGGAGAGATTCTTAGTCTTAAATTATTCACCAAAATCTTATTTATTTTTGTCAGTATCAGCTAGCTTTTAAGTAGTAAATGAATTGCTGAGTATATCTAAAGAAAAGCCTGTCAAGTGATCAGTATTTGAATTCAGTAGTTTCTTCAAGAACGAGATTCCAGCAGAAATGAAGGAAGTCTTCATTTGTCAGTCTTTATAACTGAGACTGAAGCAGAGTTATAAATTACATGTTTCCTCTGGTGGGAGGTATTCGTGGTGGATAAGTGTTTGTTACACTATGGCATTATCCTTGCTATTGATATTTTTTCATGCTCACTTACTCAGACTTCCTGTGCTGCTGATTTTAATTCCATATGGAGGTACAATGTCATAAGAAGTCATCTGTGCTGGTGCAATGAGAAATCTCTTATGAATAGATTATGACAAAGCTGTACTTTTTTAGCAACCAGAGAAGCTATGAAATTAACAATTGATTGCCTCACTTTTCAATTAGTCTTTGCACTGTGACAGAAACATTACTGCCCTGCTTCTCTGCCTTACTAATGAGGGAAGACTCAGCTACTAGAAGAGACTCTAGCATCAGGTCCTACCTTCATTACGTGCTAATACTGTATTTAACCTGGGTTTTCCCCTTCGACATGGGATGCATTGTTGAATCTAAAGCAACCATCAGAGCCACACATGAAAGGACTGTCGTAAGCTACCTTGGTGGCTTTTTATCAGCTGTAGTGCCAGGTGGATTCACTGAATGCATGTACTCATAACCAAAGAAGTAATGAGTCTTTTAACACCGACCCACAAGCCTTCTGGGCAGTCATTCCCATATACTACTTACCTGTGCTGGCTCTCTCTTTGCATCATTGGCCTGAAATGGGAGACATAAAACCTTTCCTTAGCATCTATTATCCCAGCCTGCCCACAATCTCTTTGTTTTCATTCATCTCTACATTTTAAGCAGCAGAACAGTGGGCCCTCAGAAACCCAGAACTCTTTAAGCCAATTGCTTGACTGCAAGAACACATCAGGTGCCTGGTGTCAGTCTGAGCTGAAGAGAATAAAACCTACTACTTTAATAATGAAGGAGTGTTACGGGTTTGTGTGGCGCGGTTTTCTTTGGTAGTGGGGGAGGGGGCTGCAGAGGTGGCTCCTGTAAGAAGCTGCTAGAAGGTCCCCTGGCTCCAAAAAGTCGGACCCGCCTCTGGCCTAAGCCGAGCCCATCAGTGACGGTGAGAGCACCTCTGGGAGAACA